>JAACJP010000069.1:0-104962 GCA_013368375.1 Tricholomella constricta
AAAGGGGAGGTGATGTCAGGGGAACTCTCGTTCACGCTCTCCGACGCTCACAGATCGTTCCCCGACTCACGCGCTCGCCCCTGACTGACCGATCGCGATCCCGACCCGACGCTCCGACCCAAGCGTCGGTGTACATACTTACTCACTTCCTGTCGCTTCCCCTCACTCCCCGCGCGCGCCCGACGCCGATCCCGACCACCCGACATCCCGACGTCGGCTGCCCCGCCTCGTGCCCGTACCCTGGGCCACGAGGATCGGACAGCGTCGGGAACGTGTCCATACACGCGCCGCACACCATTCGTTACTATTACATGTACAGTACACTCTGGAGGACCGGCCCTCACGTCCTACACTCGTATATAGTCGGCCCCCTGGCATTTGGGAATCCTTTACACTATTCTCTTCGGATTCCCCCTTGCCAGGTAAGCCTTACTTACATTCGTTACTGTACATCAATATAACTTCGGATTCCCCCTTGCCAGTGCGATAGCGCTCCACTGTAAGGGTTGCCCTAACAGGTCCGCAGACGTGGGTAGCTGCCAGCCCAGCAGCATATAGGCCCGCTGTAGTGCTGGGCCCCGAGACAATGATCCGTGGAGGTCCGCGGACGTGGGTGATGTGCCCGCCAGCCCCCCACAGCAGCATATTGGCCCGCTGTAGTGCTGGGTGGGCCCCCAGACAATGATCCGCGGAGGTCCGCAGACGTGGGTAGTGCCCCGCTAGCCCCCCCCCCCGCAGCAGCATATAGGCCCGCTGTAGTGCTGGGCCCCCAGACAATGATCCGTGGAGGTCCGCGGACATGGGTAATGTGCCGCCAGCCCCCCACAGCAGCATATCGGCCCGCTGTAGTGCTGGGTGGGCCCCCAGACAATGATCCGCGGAGGTCCGCAGACGTGGGTAGTGCCCCGCTAGCCCCCCCCCAGCAGCATATAGGCCCGCTGGGGCCCCCAGACAATGATCCGTGGAGGTCCGCGGACATGGGTAATGTGCCGCCAGCCCCCCACAGCAGCATATCGGCCCGCTGTAGTGCTGGGTGTGCCCCAAAAGGGTGACCCGCAGAGGTCCGGCAACCCCCCGCTATCCACCCCCCTGCCCCTCACAGCACCATATAGACCCGCTACAGCACCAGCGGCCCGCTGGTACCGTGCCAGCGACTACATGTAGAGACCCCGCTGGCACCGTGCCACACGGCTACATGTAGGGGTCCCGCTGGCGCTCCAGCGGGCCCGCTGGTGCCGTCAACCACGGCTACATGTATGGCCCCGCTGGACAGTAGGACATGCTACATTGTAATGCCCCTACCTGCTCTGTGGGTGTAGAGAGCCCGCTGCTGCAGTAAACCACAATACAATGTATTGCGTCCGCTACTTCGTTAACAACCACACACTGTACAGAGGTCCACTACAGCACAGAGGATCCGCTGGATGCGTCAACTACGGTACACTGTATAGGCCCGCTAGAGCGTCAGTCACATTACATTGTAGTGCCCCGCCCTGCTCAGCGCGCATGGCATGATGATATCCATGCCACGACTATGCATCAAGGACACTCCCCGTGTCCTACTACCGTCCCCGGATACTGGGGTCGGCCATTGTTAATAATGGTTGCCTGATTATGGTACAACCATGCTGCCCAGTTCTCGGCTGGGTCACCATAGTTTGGGTTTTAAACCTTCACAGGTTTCGGTCCCTTGCCCACGGCGTACTTCGCCGTCACGGCAGCTTGCTTTGCCTTCGCCCACGTTGGGAGTCACCATTGTGTCATTGCCGACCGCATCACATCCATGCGGTTGGCGTCTGCAATCTGCTGGCAGACTGCAATGAATGCTTTCATTTGCTGCAATGCAAATTCGTTGCCTGGGATCTTGGCTGCGGCTATCCAAGCCTCCAGCTCCCGATGACGTGGGCATCCCCGTGCCACCTGCAGGCATCCCCATCCTCGGGGGAGGGAGGCAGTCCCATTCGCTTGTTCTCGGCAGCGCATTGCGCCCACTTCTTGAATCAGAGTGTGTGATTGACGGCGCTCAGATGAGCCCTGCCGGGTAGCCTAATGTGGTCTGTAGACCCCAACGGCACTGCCAGGTTGACTGGCACCAGCCTGCGAATGGCCGGCATCGTAGTCTGCACCCCGACAGGCACGGACACTCCGTATGCCTCAACAGGGGTCGGGTACGTCCCCACGTCCAGGTCCATATAGTCACCTTGACTGGCGTCTGTATTGCCTTCCTCTGCCAGCATCCTTGCTGGCAGCTGACTCGCTGGGGACAGTCTTGACGACGTCGGCCCTGCCTCATACGACGTGGTGGTTCCACCGTCGTCGTTGCGGGAGCATTTTCGCTTCCCGCCCTCCTCTACCTTGTCGCGAGCCTCCAACTGCTCACGCAACTCCTTGCACTCGTTCTCGCGAGCATAGAACCGCTCGCAGAGCTCATCGTAGTCACCGCACAAGCGCCAATAGTCGATGTCGAGAGACTGCAACCTGTTCTGCAGGTCACCTCTCTCAAGCTTAAGAGCCGCTAGATCAGCGCTCTTAAGGTATTCCTTCTGTTTGCGGTGGGCCTTATGCAGACCCTCCACCTCGGTAATCGAGTCCATCAGCATATGCGCTGCGTACCCCGTACACGTCGCACACCCCCTCGGGTGGCAGGTAGGGGCATTACAATGTAGCGTGTCCTACGGTCCAGCGGGCCCATACATTGTAGCGTACTTGACGGCACCAGTGGGGCCCCTACATGTAGCCGTCTGGCACGGTGCCAGCGGGACCTCTACATGTAGTCGTCTAGCACAGTACCAGCGGGCCCGCTGGTGCTGCAGCGGGCCTATATGGTGCTGCGGGGGGCAGCAGGTGGGGGCTAGCGGGGCACTACCCACGTAGGTCCGGGGTCGTTGTCTGTGGAGCACACCCAGTATTGCAGGGGGCTGATATGGTGCTGTGGGGGGGCAGCAGGGTGGGGGGCTTGCGGAGCACTGCCCATGTCCACGGACATCCGCGGATCGTTGTCTGGGGCACACCCAGGATTGCAGGGGGCCGATACGGTGCTGTGGGGGGCAGCAGGGTGGGGGCTTACAGAGCACTGCCCATGTCCACGGACGTCCGCGGGTCGTTGCCTGTGGAGCACACCCAGCAATGCAGCAGGCCTATATGATGCAATAGAGGGCCACAGAGCAGGTGCTGTTACACACCTCCGCGGACTTGCAGCGGAGCACATTACATATAGTATGTCTGCATTACATTGAGCTTGCAGGGCATTACCCACGTCCACGGACCTCTGCGGGTCGTTGCCTGTGGAGCACACCCAGCAATGCAGCAGGCCTAGATGGTGCTGTGGGGGCCACAGAGCAGCACACCTCCGCGGACTTGCAGCGGAGCACACTACATATAGTATGTCTGCATGACATTGAGCTTGCAGGGCATTACCCACATCTGCGGACCTCTGGACCTCCGCGGGTTGTTGCCTGTGGGGCACACCCAGCACTGCAGCAGGCCTATATGGTGCAGTGGGCCACAAAGTGGCACACCTCCGCGGACTTGCAGCGGAGCACACTACATATAGTATGTCTGCATGACATTGAGCTTGCAGAGCATTACCCACATCCGCGGACCTCCGCGGGTTATTGCCTGTGGGGCACACCCAGCACCGCAGCAGGCCTATATGGTGCAGTAGGGGGCCGCGGAGCAGGGGCTGTTACACACCTCCGCAGACTTGCAGCGGAGCACACGGAGTAGCAGTAGCAGTGGAGCACAAAATCAAGAACGAAGGAATAATACTCCTTGAAAGATGGAACTGGGTATCTTTGATCATGGTCCTATTGAGCAGTTCGGACACCAGCCTTGCCAGGAAAATACAATTTGAGTACGGTTAAAGACAAGGAACAGGGCTGTTTTGCCACCTCCGCGGAGTTGCAGTAGAGCACAAAATCAAGGAAGAAGGAATAATACTCCTTGAAAGATGGAACCGGGTGTCTTTGATCATGGTCCTATTGGGCAGTTCGGGCACCAGCCTTGCCAGGAAAATACGATTTGAGTATGGTTAAAGACAAGGAGCAGGGCTGTTTTGCCACCTCCGCGGAGTTGCAGTGGAGCACACTACATGTAGCATGTCCTACATTTCTACTGGTATACAACCTCAACAGTATACAGTATCACCATCAAATCCTGTCTGGATGTTATGGTTTACCTCCATTCAATCATGGGCCTACAGAGGAGGCTACACTTAAACCTGTAGCTCCACTATAACTGTGGTGTGGAGTTAACAAAGCCTGTATCAAGTATCAAGGGAGTGTTGTGTAATGAGTATGACCTTTGTGTTCCTTAGTATTTCAATAGCAGGAGGGCTGCAACAGCTGAAGGGCCGCAACAGCTGTATCTAGCTCGATATTGACAATGCTGTGCATAAAGAGTACATTATATCACAGTAGCAAAGTAAGTGTAAATATGAAAGATGGTGCTGTATCATGCACTCTGAAGCACAAACAACAAAGACTGCTGATTGACAGCTATAAGAGGACACAGGGCTACTCTCAATACATTCTCTCTGTGAATTTGTAAGAATAGCTTACATAGTGTAAATAATGCTAGTATACAGTAGAGATGATATAAGAAAGCTACAATAGCATGATGTTGCAGTGAACATAAGTACTGCAGAATAAGCAATCTTTTGGATATTGGACATGTCCACTTGTCTGTAAAGTGTACCAAAGTGGTACACTGATGCACTCTCTTTGGAATCCAGCCCACATATTAGACGTAGGCTTGGACCAGTTAGACTAAATTCAAAGCTTGTGTATCCAAGCACATATACATTTTTTGATTGACTGTGGCGTAACAATAAATATACTTTGAAATGCATTGCCACACTGCTGCTGTGCTGTCGGAGTGATGAAGTGTCAGTGGAACCAAGGCTGAAGATTACATCAATACAATTCACTTCTATTACAGGGCATGGAAACCTGCAGGTCTTGCATACTGGTTACGCCACACTGCGGAAGTGACTGAAGTCCGCGGACATGCCAAATGTCATATACCTGCTCTGTAATGTGATGTCGGTAGTTGAACTGGAGCCTACATCGCACACTGCAGAGCGGGTCACCGGCATTATGCCTCGTATGTTGGACATGCTATATAGTGTGCTCCGCTGCAAGCATGATATATGTAGTGTGCTCCGCTGCAAGTCCGCGGAGGTGTGTAACAGCACCTGCTCCATGGCCTCCTACAGTACTATATAGGCCCACGGCAGCCCCAGCGGGCTTGTTGACACTATGCCAGATGGCTGCACGTAGATGACATGCTCGTACATTGGACATGATATACATAGTGTGCTCATGATATATGTAGTGTACTCCGCTGCGAGTCCGCGGAGGTGTGTAACAGCACCTGCTCTGTGGCCCCCTACTGCACCATATAGGCATGCTGCAGTGCTGGGTGTGCCCCACAGGCAACAACCTGCAGAGGTCTGCAGACGTGGGTAATGCCCTGCTGCTCCGCTGCAAGTCCGCGGAGGTGTGCTGCTCTGTGGCCCCCACAGCACCATATAGGCCTGCTGCAGTGCTGCGTGTCCTCCACAGGCAATGACCCGCGGACGTCCGCGGACATGGGTAATGCCCTGCAAGCTCAATGTAATGCAGACATACTATATGTAGTGTGCTCCGCTGCAAGTCCGCGGAGGTGTGCTGCTCTGTGGCCCCCACAGCACCATATAGGCCTGCTGCAGTGCTGGGTGTGCTCCACAGGCAACGACCCGCAGACGTCCGCGGACGTGGGTAATGCCATGCAAGCTCAATGTAATGCAGACATACTATATGTAGTGTGCTCCGCTGCAAGTCCGCGGAGGTGTGCTGCTCCGTGGCCCCCACAGCACCATATAGGCCTGCTGCAGTGCTGGGTGTGCTCCACAGGCAACGACCCGCAGACGTCCGCGGACGTGGGTAATGCCCTGCAAGCTCAATGTAATGCAGACATACTATATGTAGTGTGCTCCGCTGCAAGTCCGCGGAGGTGTGCCGCTTTGTGGCCCACTGCACCATATAGGCCTGCTGCATTGCTGAGTGTGCTCCACAGGCAAGGGATAACCGCTGATGAAATAACAAGGAATGAATATACCTTGTTATACAAAGAATGAAGCATCCTTGCGATGCAAGGAATGAAATCAGGCACGTGTATCACGGAAAGCAAACCCTCAGTGATTTAAAACCTCCTCCTCTCCAGATTTTCCTTCAGCTCATCCTCACCCAGGATGAAGACTTCACGCTCATCATCGCTCGCCCGTCCTCCTGGCCTCGCCGAGCCCGCCCACTGCGTCTAGTGGGCCGGCGCCACATACAATTTTCAGACTCCGCACGACATTCTTCGATGGTCCTGCACGCTCGTTGTTCAGTCCCCCCAACTCTCATCAACTGCAAGTCTGACTCTGAAGCCTCGCCTCGCCCTTCAGTTTGACCTGCCATGTATTAGGTGTGTGACCAGTTGGCTCTACATGCGGTGGAAGCTGATGAACCACCAGAAAAAATATGACTCGGCTTGCATCGCGCGATGAGTCCATTCCGTGTTACGTGCGGAATGAATCATTCTGCGTTATGCAAACCAGATAAGCGATGTATCATTCCACGTTATACAAGGAATATCGCCAAATAATGTAAGTGATTGATCGTGTTCATTTATATACTATGACTGACAATTTGCGCCAATGACTAGCCATCTCTCTGGACTCCTTCCTCAGCCGCAACTCTGCCCCGTCTACGTTCATGCTACCTCGAAGCTGGTTCCTCCAAGGAAACTCAATCCTCCCAGGGTACCCACTCCTAGAACCGGCACTATCAAACAGAAGGTGCAGTACGATGTCTACGCTGGGATGGGTAGAGTGTGTTGGTAATTGGGAGGGCTCATTTTGGTCGAGAGGTTTGTTCGACGATTCTTTCTTTGGCTCACCAAATACTCAATGATTGCATTATGTAGCGTGACAGCAACGATGACGGCAACGACTTTTGTGTGCACACTCTATCATCCCCTCGCGCGCTCTCTGTATCATTTGATGGTATGTATATACATACCCCTCTCCATCCCTGTTATACTGAATCTTATACAAATTACTGTCCGAAGATTCGATTCGACATGTCTGCCTGGCATGTAAACAGTCCTTTCATTGCTATCGATGGTATGCGCCATCTTCGCATTCACCATGTGTTTTTGTTGATCATGCAATGTATCAGGGACATATGTAATTGATAATTGGATGTATAGTTACGTGTATGTAGTGATGCCTGTCTCGTGCTGGCCACGTTCACGACCCCAGGCTTTATATTCCCCACTGGTGGTGTGTGATGGGAGTCTAGCGCAATGTCAAACCCCCGCCCCGAAGCTCGCAAAGGGAGCTACTTGAGGATTCAAACGTCATCGCATTTACGCCCGACAAGATCTCGCAGCGCCCGTGTTGTAGAACATGGCCCTTCCTCTGTTACCGGGTCTTCCATGCATGCCCCCTCTGGTCGAAGTGATAGGTCTCATGCACAGGTTTTGCTTGCAGACCATGTTACGGACCCTCTTGATACTCTTGTATGGCCTGCGATAGGATTCCCTGGAATGAGTGAGTGTCAGACATGGCCGCATTCTGCTCACTAAGATTCCAAGCCAGCGCCGCCGTCATTTGTTCCATCAGAGGTGTATGAGGGTGTCGAACAGGCTACAGAACTACCAATGGCGGCGGTCCCACAGGTTCCCCTTGAGAACAGTGATGCAGAGTACAGACATGCCCTCGAGAAAGTCGGTGCCATCTTTCCCATAAGTCAATATATTTTTGTCTTTCAAGACTGGAATGAAATTTCAAAAATGCTCCAAGTACGTCGAGTACTAAATTCAACTACTGTTTTTTATCTTACATGATACCCAGATCGGGGTTTACTACCATGTAACACGGCTCCCGCGCAGCGAGGATGAGTACGGCATTAGTTGTACATGCCCTCGATGGAAGGCGCACTACACATGCTGCCACCAGCGTGTTCTTCTTCATTCGGCAAATGAATACAGCAAGTTGCTCCACCTTGCACCTGCTCCGACGCCACCTGCTGTATTTCTCCAGTCAACTCCCTTCCAAGACCTTCATATCTTCTCATGCTCTTCATCATCCTCTGGAAGCCGGTATGAGTCCTCGAAGAGGACTATAGTTACCTTTCAGCGATCTGGGCCGCTTCTCGGACGCATGCAAACACCGCCCTCATGCTCTGGCATTTGCGATCGAAGCTGGTCTGATCTCTGAGGGCCTTCAAGAGAATTCGAGCGGCACGGGACAAGAAGACCAAGATGATCAAGAGAACATGTTGCTTATACAGGTCGGTGGACGCGACGACGCGTTGGGTTCACGTGGTTGTGTGTCGCACTTACCCATCCCTCCGCCTCGTTGGTGTTCTCTGAGCTCTGAGCAGTCGTTTAATGCCCCAAAGCCAACATTTCAAGGCCATCACTTCGCTTTGAATAACACTGGGCAGTGTTCTTGTGGTACATCTGCTGCGGCAGCTCTTTCAGCGTTACAAGCTGAAGCATTTCCCTATGCAGTTGGTGGCTCATGTGTTGAGGAAAGACCAGCAACACTCTTTTCCCTCACCAATCGTTACGAAGTCTCTCTTGAGGTTATGGCCTGCCCTACGTGCCGTCACAGTCGGCGGTATGTTGGCTCAGACCTCAGCTGCCATGGTGTCTTCATTTGGAACAACACTATGCTTTTCACACATGACCTTTTAAATGGTTTTACGAATATGTTCACGGCACCGGAAACTCCCTTCTCAGCTTTTTGTTTGACTGTCTCGCATGCCTACATGGAGCATGGCATGGATGTCAAATTCTGTTCCGATGATACCTTTGTTCGAGTCTGGTTCGCATTCATCCGTCTTCAAGAGCTTGACAGTGGAATGAGATGTCCAACGTGTGGGCCATCGCCGAAGATAGTCATCGCTGATGGTATCAGCCTTGGTATCAGTAGTTCAAAGCTCACCCGCTGTGTGCGGCCCCCAACCCTCACTGATAGGACAAGTCCTTCGGTTGAGTCAATTTCCTCCTATAAGGCTCGAGGGCTTCCTGCTATCATACAAGCTGAGAACCGTTCTCTGGTCCACAAGCTACTGGAGATCTCGACATCGCATGCCGTCTGTCCTTTCCCAAACACACAACAGCTTGAATCCACATATCCAGAATTCTTTGCTCTGATCAACCTCTATTTTTGCCTTGGTGTGGCTTCCAAACATCATAAATTCTACCGAGGTCTTATACAGCAGATTGCTGCACCTGACATTGTCTTGCAACTCATTCCATATGCTGCGATTGCACCACTTCGAAACATGGCCGAAAATCCTTCTGCCGACATCCCCCCCTGGCTTCAATCTCTTGTTCCAGCATTTGGCCGTGTCATAAATAGCCATCACAATGAAAAGTCGCCTATCCCACAGGAACTTCGTGGTATTGCAGCATGGCTTTCCAGGCGTGCATCCGATGTTTATTTACGGCTGGCTCAACATGAACCAGCGCCTCCCGAGACCTTACTACCTGAGCAATGGGAACTTACAGGAACATATTATGGCCTTCCCGTCATTCGTCACCGGCGAGCTTATCCGAAGTTGCGGCACGACTCTTCTGTACTTGATCGTGAGGCGGATGAAATGGGTGATTGCAACAAATTCTACAAAACCTATGCAAAGAATTGTCTTACAGGAGGGATTCTCGTTCTGTGGTGCACCCATTCTATTTGTCTTGGCTTTCACACCATTCCAGTCGCGGAAGGCCGAAACGATGTCTTTTCAGCAATCTACACTCGTTTTCCAACAGCCCCAGAAATTATTGTTTATGATTTTGCATGTCAATTGGCACCATACTGCCTTGTCCGTGAAGCCGCATACTTTCGCAACACAAAATTCCTCATTGACGAGATGCATGCTCATGATCATACACGGTGTGGACAGGCCTGCTTCTCCAGCAATTCCATGGAATTTGATGATCATATGCGGGCTATCAATACAAGTGCCGCAGAGTGCGGGAATAAAGGGATGAAATGTATTCGAAAGAGTGTTAGCTTCATGGTGTCTGACCATGCCGTGCTCTTCACAAAGGCCTTCTTGGATGTATGGAACCGTAGTACTATTAACCACATGAAAAAAATCTAATACATGATATAGTAGTAGTGTCGTTGACTTGTTATGTACGGTAGGATGATTAGGAAGTGTGAGTACTGTGATCTAGCGTCTAGTATGGTCCGTCAACAATTAAGCCCTTCACAGGGAAGGTTCTTCCGCAGTTGCTCCTATAGAGCAAGTACTTGTTTGCCTGAGTAGGCTCAACTGAGACTCAGCAGCAGACCTAAGGGCTCTCTCCTCTTCAATCTGCTGTTGGAGGACAGCCATCTCGTGTTCTACCCTCCGTCGATCCTCACGTGCCAAATGCACCTGCCTGTTCAGTGCCGCAGCACTTGCCTGATTGACCACTTGGTCATTTGCATGATTGTGTGCAATCCCGTGCAAATCCCTTACGAAAGCCTGATGATCAGGAAGTGCCTCTTCCATGGCCTGCGAAGTGTATGACAATGCTTTGCCATTCTTGACGAGAATTGATTCTGGTCTATAAAAACATCAGTAACTCTTATTTCAGATGATGAGAATAATTTTACCTTGAGACATAAAAGAAGATGTACGGTCGGCATCTTTCTTCCAGCTTCCTAATCTAACCGCGAGCAATGAGCCTTAAATTTTTACAATTTAAAAAGAGAAAAAACACACTGCATTCATGATCCGCTTGCACGGTTCAGAATGACGCTTTGACCGTGCCATATCATCTTCGATATAGCCCCTTATGGGCTCATCGTTGTCTGGTAAGGACATGTTCAATGAACTTTCCAAGCAACACGAATAAGGTCCTCACCATCATCAATGTCCTCGTCCTCCGATGGTTTCTTCCTTTTCCTAGCGGGGTTGCTGGTGGACCTGTCAACCGCGGAGCGTAATGGTTGTGGCACAGAAACACGCTGTACACTAAAGATGTCCTGCTCAGCGGAAAGTACAAGTTGTTCATGATCTACTACAGATCAGAGAAGAGTACATCTGTACATGACCTATTGTTACATACAGACAGTGGGCGAAGGCAGAGCACTGGAGTCAAGAGAGGAAGCGGAACCTTGGGAGGTCGACAACGAACACTACGAGACGGTGTGAGGCTCAATATCTGGTTGAAAAATAATTATCGCATACCTTGTTCGCACTAATTTCCATTTGAAGGCTGGAGAGAAGTGAATCCAATACAGCCTCATCAACTCCTTGGAAAGCATGGGCACCCCATTCGATATCTGAAGAATCGGGTGTGAGCGAAGGTAATGAAGGCGACGATGGCGAAAAATCATGGTCAGAAATACTGAAGAGATCCATCCCGAGGGTAGAAGACGGAGCATCTGAGGTGTCATGGAGTAAAGGGTTGTCAATGTTCATTGTCGCGTCCCAATTTGACCAGTCGTAGAGGCCAGGATTGTCATGTGGCGGAAGCTGCGGAAAAACTGGTAGCGAACCGAAGTCTGCGACATGGATCGACGCAACAGACGGAGCCTGGGGCACTTGCAGAATGCTGATGTCGGGCAACGGAGAACGAGGTGAAGGGATCGAGGGGGCCGCGCCCGCAACGGACGGAGCCTGGGACACTTGCAGAATGTTGATGTCGGGCAGCGGAGAACAAGGTGAAGGGATCGAGGGGGCTGCGCCAATCATGAAACGTGGCAAGCTGTCAATGCCACTTCCGGAGGCATCTGGAATGAACATGGGGCCCTCGACGGAGGATGCAGCTGGAGCATCGCGCGCGAGAGCCTAGGATAATCAACTTTGGGAGGGAGTAAGATACAATGTGTGGAACGCACCTTTTTCCCATGTTTACAACCAACTCCTTTGAATGGTGCAGGATTTCCCTGGTGGTCGAAACACCCCTGACGGCAAAGCTGCCTCTTTCCTATGCAGAATCATAAGAAAAAAAGAAGCTACAAGACAGCTGCAGATGCTTACCCATGAGAAAGAGCCTTCAAAGACGATTTGGACTGAGAAATGAGTGGCTTAAAAGGAGGGTAGCACAGTAATGAAGAAACAGGTCACAAGGAGGCCATGGCGAGGATTTGCCAGCGAGACCAGTGAGAAAATTTGGTCAGACGGTGGTCGTATTTAAGAGAGCTGTGAGGGGGAGCCGAACAAAGACGGAAATCACGGGATTTGATCATTCCGTGTCATACACAGCATTCTCATTCCTTGCATAACGAGGTGTGTTCATTCCTTGTTATTTTAACGAAGGTGGTCCCACAGGCAACGACCCGCAGAGGTCCGTGGACGTGGGTAATGCCCTGCAAGCTCAATGTAATGCAGACATACTATATGTAATGTGCTCCGCTGCAAGTCCGCGGAGGTGTGTAACAGCACCTGCTCTGTGGCCCTCTATTGCATCATATAGGCCTGCTGCATTGCTGAGTGTGCTCCACAGGCAACGACCCGCGGACGTCCGTGGACATGGGCAGTGCCCCGTAAGCCCCCCACCCTGCTGCCCCCCACAGCACTGTATCGGCCCCCTGCAATCCTGGGTGTGCCCCAGACAACGATCCGCGGATGTCCGTGGACATGGGCAATGCTCCGCAAGGCCCCCCACCCTGCTGCCCCCCCACAGCACCATATCGGCCCCCTGCAATACTGGGTGTGCTCCACAGACAACGACCCGCAGAGGTCCGCGGACGTGGGTAGTGCCCCGCTAGCCCCCACCTGCTGCCCCCCCAGCACCATATAGGCCCGCTGGCACTGTGCCAGACGACTACATGTAGAGGTCCCGCTGGCACCGTGCCAGACGGCTACATGTAGGGGCCCCGCTGGCGCTCCAGCGGGCCCGCTGGTGCCGTCAAGTACGCTACAATGTATGGGCCCGCTGGACCGTGGGACACGCTACATTGTAGTGCCTGTATGAGCGGGTGGCTGATCAGGTTGACCTGCTCATTGTAGGTCCACCGCAGCTCGCTTGTGCTCACTGCTTGCTCCACAGACTGTGAACGTTCTCGTGCACGGCCACTTCCACTTTCCTGTTGCGGCAACAGATATCTGCCACTGCTGCTCCTTTTTTGGGACCGTTCTCGTCCCCTCATCTGGGATCGCGACCGATTTCGGTCGCGTTCCCCTATCCGTCTGCTGTCTCTGGGGCAGAACTCCCTTCCACCCCGTGTGCTGTTGTCATCAGCAGGACCACCCATTGGGTGGTCCGGCTTGTCCGGTCTATCATCTGGTGGTCCACGCTCCATCAATGTTGACAGTGCTGAAGAAAAAAGAAAACTTCAACTGTCACACCTTACAGTTTGTGACTCCTGGCATTCGCCGGTTTTTTCTTCCCATCCTGTGACTTCTGCCTGTATTCCACGTGCTTTGTCGTGGTGCGCCACACCCCTGTTTTTGTGCACGTTGTCACCGTCGCCCGCCGGGGAAGGGCTGTCCAGTCCTTTACCTCAATGAGTTTGAGGTAGCTGTCAAACGCCTCGAGCTCCTCGCATGTCTTGAGTGGCTCCCATGTGGAGTCGCCCATTGTCCACTTGACCAGGAAGGACACCTCCTTCCCTCTCCACTGATGTCCGATGATCTCGTCGACATAATATTCAGTTTTGTCAGGGGCCCCAAAATCGTAGGCCTCTGGCATCGCCCTGTTAGGGAACAGTGCATCATTATTCGCCTGATGTGGACGAATTCTCGATATATGGAATCACGGGTGTATCCTGCATTTCCTAAGGGCTTCCGGCAACTCCAACACATAGTTGGACGTTTCCAGAAACGCCTCGAGGACCCTGTATGGGCCCACATACTTTGGCAGCAGTTTACCTGCCCTTCCTAACAGCATGGACAAGTGGTCTGTCGATAGATAGACCAAGTCGTCTTTCCCTATTACCGGGTCAACGCGCCTCCGCGCATTCACATGGTGCCTTTGAAATGTGCGCGCTGCGATTATTGCATCGTGTGCCGCCGCCATGTTCCGCAGCGCGTTAGCTGCGAACTCCTTCACTCCCGGGGGCGCTTTCGTCCCCAGGTCTATTTTTGTCATTACCGTTGGTAAAAATCTGTGGTTTGCTTCAAACGGAGCAAGCCCTGTTGCTGCGCTAATGCTAGAGTTTATTGCAAACTCTACCATCGGTAGCGCCACCACCCAGTCCTTTTGGTCTGGTCGAATACATGCCCGAATGACCTGTGCAATCGATCGGTTCGCTCTTTCCGTTGTTCCATCCGTCTGCGGGTGGAACACTGTCGACATCAGTAGTGTCGACCCCATTGAACGATGCAGTTCCCTCCACCATTTGGATGTGAACTTAGGGTCTCGATCGAGCTTGGGAGGCCGTGCAGTCGCACCACCTCCCTCATGTATATCCACGACAGCTCCGACACTGTCGTCCTGGTGTTTAACGGCACCAGATGCACCTGGGATGTCATCCAACATACCACTACTCAGAGGTAGTTATACCCATCCACTTCCGGGAATGGACCAACAAAGTCCATGCCGATCGACTCCCATGGCTGTGTGGGTATCGGTAGGGAATGTACCAGCCCCGCTGGTGCCCGGTACTCCCCTTTTGTCATCATACATATCTGGCATGATGCACAAAAGGCTTCGACTTCCCGCTGAAGTCGCAGCCACCAGTACCATCGTCGAACATAGTCGGCGGTGCATTGTGGGCCAAAATGGCCCAGAAATTGATGTGCGCAGTCAATAATCTGCCCGTACAATGATTGATGCCCGTTCTTTGTGGAGGGGATGCATAGCACCTCCTCTCCACCTCTATTCTTACTCCACACCAGCCCGTTCGCTACCCAAAACTGCGGGTGTTGGGCTGGCGCGCTCACCACTTTCTTGAGCAGCGGGTCCGCTTCGTATCCCGCTTTCACTGAGGCAATAAATGCCTCGTTCCCTTCCCCGTTCTCGACTGTCGGTCTCGGATCCGCTCCGCGTTCCCGGGATTGAAATACTGTCGGGTCGTCTGTGCTTTTCGCAGTCGACGCCCCCACCCGGCCATGTTCCGTGGCGGCCGCTAGTTCTGCCGCCCTCACATCCCGTTCTTGTATCATATCCCGATGCACCTGATGCACCGCCATCCTGCTGTGCTCCTGCATATTCGCTTTTTGCTGGATCTGTCGCTCCACGACTTTATCCACAACCTCTCTTACCCTGTCCCATGGCAAATCATCGTGCCTTGGGTCGAGTCGAACGTCTGCATTCACGTAGTCGTTCATTAAGAATTTATCATCCCAGACATCACTTTCGTGATATCTGGACAATGCATCCGCTACTTTGTTTAGCGACCCTTTGAGATATCGTATGTCAAAATCAAATTGGGATAGATATTCCATCCATCTTGTCTGATGACTGGAGAGTCGCCTCTGCATCTGGAAGAACTCCAGTGCTTTGTGATCAGTGACCACATGGATGCGGTACCCTAACAGCTTATCCTCCCATTTCAGGGGAGCTTCTAAGATCGCTATTGTCTCTTGTTTGAAGACACAATAATGCCTCTGGGCATCCGTAAACTTGCAGGACATAAATCCCGCTGGCCGACATGCCTGCCATGTTGGCCCCTGCCCATACATTGTGCCCATGCCGGATACCGATGCATCGCAGATAACCCATATGGGTTCATCCTTGTCATGGTCCAATGGGACTAACACGGGTGTCTTACAACACGCGTCTTTGATCGCTTGAAAGCACGACTCGTGAATGGGCCTCCAGGCGAAAGCCTGTCCATTCTGCGTCATCGCTGACAGCGGTGTCGTATATGACGATATATTGGGCAGAAAGTGCGCCAGATACTGTACGAGACCCAGAAATCTCTGGATATCACCATAATTTCGCGGTCTTCGCCATTCTCAAATACACGCCATCTTGTCTGCTGTTGCGTGCAATCCCTTGTCGTCGATTATATGCCCGAGGCAATTGACTCTATCGGAATAAAGTTCACACTTTTCTTCCTTAAGGTAGAACTTGTTCTCCCTTATTTTATAAGACGAGCTTGAGATGCTTCTCATGTTCGTCCACTGTCGCGCTATATACGAACAGATCATCTAAATAGACATGTAAAAATATCCCGATGCAGTCCCGGAATATCATTGTCATCACTCGCTGAAACGTTGCTGGCACGTTACAGTCCCCAATCTGCATCGTGTGGCTCATGAATGTGCCAAACACTGTTGCAAATGCGCTCTTATGCATGTCTGGCAGGTGAACACGTACATCCTTAATCGTGTTTGCATTTCTCTTCTGACCGTCGACTGCCGTACACAATCGGCCGTCTTTTTCGGTATACATAACATTGGTGCTGCTTGACGTCTGCACCGATTCCCACCATCCCGCGCACGTATAACGCGCAATCTTCTCCATTAACTGTGTCTGGAGCGAGTCCGGACACCGTGGTAGGTGGTAATGATACTGCTTGTTATCATCAATGAGGTTAATATGATGATTAACCCCCCGCACCGGTGGTAACTCCTCCGGTACTCCATTCATGATATCCTTGCAGGACTCCCTCCATGCCTCCCGCAGTCTCGGGATGTCCTCCTTTGTGAGGGCGCCTATCTGTGCCACCCTCCTCTGATGTCTCTCCATGACTGCGCGCAGCGACTCACTGACGTGTGCGTCAGTGAATGGGTCGTTGACCTCTGGTATTACCGGAAACACCGCCCATATTGCTTCCCGTGGTACCCTTTCCGGGTACCTTGTTCTTGTAAATTCCTGCACGATCTCCTCAAGTTCGCGCAGGTCCTTTAATGTATGATATCGGCTCCTCCCACTTTTAAGAATGTTGGGTACCTCGTCCGCCATTCTTTCGATATCGTCTATCGTCAAGATGTCGTCATCTCCCATGATGATGGGGAACGACCGTGGTAGCCCAGTTCCCAGGGTGGGCACGTCTGTGTCCTCCTCCTCCTCCATGCTGACGTGCTGGCACCCTTCCATCGCCCGCATGTCCTCTGCCTGTCGGCCTCCTGGGGTCATTCTTGATCCCGTGCTACTCCTCCCCCGTTCCTCCGCTGTTACGCATTATCAGGGGCTCGCTCACTGCTAGCCCCTGATACCTCAATCGCTCATCGACATCATCGACTATGTGCACTCTACCCTCCCATGGTAGTTCTTGGCTGTACCCCGCATCGCTGCGCCTCAACGCGCTTCGTCGCACCATTTCTTGGGTTTCCTCTTCGACTGTGAATGTCGGTGCCGGAGTCCCGCCTATCCGGACGCACTTTGCCGGAAATCTAGCTTAATTTCCAGTTGCCTCATCAATGCGACGCCAATAATGGCATCGTATTTATCCAAATTTACAATATTGAAGTATACCTGTACATCGACCGCCTCGTACTTCATTGGTATGGATGTTCCGTAGTTGATCACTGACCGACTATCTTTTGTACCCAACTGCAACGAAACTACTTCTTCCAGTTGGTGCACCTTAATCTTCGCCACTTTGGCAAATTCTGGAGATACAGCCTCCGCCGTATATCCCAAATCGAATAGGGTGAAAGCTTTCAGCCCATTAATCTCTACCAATGCCGTAAAGCATTGACGCTCCTGCACCTTGTGCGTTGGACATTTAAGTAGCCATGTAGACTTCTTAACCAATATTGGTCGAGTTTCCGCACCCATCCCACCGCGGGGAGAAGCCCAAAATAATGCCAATTTTATTTTGATTTTATTTTGATCATATTTTAAATTATGATTTACCATCAATCCAATGGTCAAAGCATGAATAAATTTCTGATAAGTTCAAACAAATGGTCACCATGTGGTCTAGGCCTTTATCAAGATTATCTTGGTGATAAGATCTCACTTTACTTCTTGGTTATATTTGGAGTTTTTTTAAAATTGGATCACTCTATTGATGGTGGATATCAAGCTGATCATATTGTGAATATCAATGATCGATTTATCTTTACAATCAGTGATATTTGAGTGGCGAATTTATTTTGATCATTTTGAAAATATATTCAGCCTCAATTCTGAGCTTTTATTGGAAATCTTGTCGCATGACTATCACATGATCGTGATCCAGATGCCTCAGTGTGTGGCTTCGAGAGGACGAGTGCGGGGGTTGTGATGATGGTGCTGGCGCTTTAGTTTGGCCTGTTGTGTAGGTACATATACTCTAATGTGTTTTTGCTTCATTATCATTAGACTTGATGGACTTGTAATCTCGAGGACTGGGATATTTGCGCAATGAGCACTGGGACATGGGCTCGTGAATGATGGGTGCGCTTTTCCCTTTTTCTTCAAATTTTTCTTGTGAACAATTCAGACATGATGGACGTAGACCCAACACCGTCCGTTGTTGTCAGCGCTCCCGCATTGTCCATCTTTGCCAGCACTCCTGCATTGTCCATCTTTACCAGCACTCCCGCATTGTCCATCTTAATTGAGGCTGAATATATTTTCAAAATGATCAAAATAAATTCGCCACTCAAATATCACTGATTGTAAAGATAAATCGATCATTGATATTCACAATATGATCAGCTTGATATCCACCATCAATAGAGTGATCCAATTTTATTGCATCAATCATATGTCAGAATATATTTAAAATAAAACTCCCAATCAATCTCTTGCTGATAGACTGTTAGTATGATGAACAAATGCATCAACTATATTTAACCACATGTTCAACATATGCTCACCGGATAAATGATGATAGTATTACAAATAATTTTGAGTTTTTGCCGGCAAATAGAACATGATTGTATTTCTAATTTATCTTTGATATTGTCACTGATTTTGAGGTGAACTTTTTTGCAGAATGTATTGTAAATAAACTCATCATTTAATCCACAATCATTTTTTGGTTGTATTATAAATAACTACATAATAATTACACCATATATCTCACGCTTAAATGGGCTCATGCCTGCAGTGTCCCCAGCTCTGTCAGGAGATGAACTTTTTGGAAGAGGAGGACTCCTTGGACTCGTACCACCATGTTGGGCGAGTTTCGCACGCCCAGTGAGAGGTGGTGCCGATGTAGCCGTGAACGCTCGTCGATTCCTACAACGCCGTAGGAAGGATACTGAGGTATCCTACCAAGGTCTACTACGGTAGCACAAGAGTCCCCCCCCACAAAATAAAAACCCACAACCACAGGGAAAAAGGTGCTACAACGAAACACGGACGACGTGGCTCGCCCAATTTAGTAATCACAAGTAACGCAACCGTCACAACCGATTGCGGAAACCCCCTCAACGCGGTTCACCAAGGAGAATACGCCCGCTATCACCCGGAAAGGGAGCTGAGGACTGAAAACCCAGCTGAAAGATTTAAAATCCATTACTTTAAAACCACGACATACACGAAAGACCAACAAAAAGCGCTCCCCAAACCTACAGTCCCACTCTCTTTCACCCTGAAATCAACCTCACTCCCAAAACTGCATGGCGGGGGCGCTAAACTCTCATAACGTAACCAATATAAAAACCTACGCGAAGACGTAAGGCAATTAAAACGCACCTTCACTTCAACCACGTCCACAGACGCATACCGAACAATGCCTCAGTCCTACTCCAACCCCCCAAAGGTCGTTACGATGGTGGCTTCCCCAACACTCATCCTCCTGAACAACAACACCTGGCACCTCGAATGGAGATGCGAAGACTTCGTCTCTCTCGACCCAGTCTGCATGAAAGACACGATCCTCATCCTGATGAGGGAGGCAGGACGCACAGACGAATTCATACACACCTTCGTCAAAGTCGAAGGAGTCCTCCCATCGGGATCCCTCAAATGGGTCCACCTCAGAGTAGCTGAGGACACCAAACGGAGCACCTCCGTCCAAATCCCAGCCCAGTACACACGCCTCGAGGGCCCCGCTTTCTGCAAGTACGTCAAAGGAGCGCATGGTAAGCCCGAAACATCACACTCCTGTGGATCTAGTTAAAAGAACCACCTGCACAGGCCCTTGAATGAGGACTCCGTCCCCCAAACGCGACCACAAAGAACCGATGCCCCGGTTATCGGATCGAAGAGAGGAGGACAAACGTGGGAACGGGCATGAGGCAGGGTTATGAATACATAAGAAATACTTTCTCACACGCGGACGTCAAATACACTACTTCCACTATCCCCCACGAAAGCTGGCAGACCCAATCCCAACACGCGAATCTAACAAACGCCCGCCAGACGGCAGCCCAGCAAAGCTTCCCGGGGAAGAACCTCGCCTCCTGCAGAAACCGCGCCGAACCCAAACTCTTGGTGCCCTTTTCCAGGCCCCGTCTTCGATGCAGATGCCCCCAGATAGCGATCCGTTCGGGATGCCATCGACCATAGACAATAACAGATTCCCCTCAATGAGCGACTTCCCCTTCCTCCCCCAGGCAGGCGCGGACACTCAAACTCAAGTAAGGCCGAACTCATGGCACCACTCAACAACGTTCCCGGGGCCGCCCGAACACGAGCCTTCTGACGACCAAATGAGCTTGCCCCAGTCACAGATCCAATCCCCCATAGACCCCATGTCCCCGTCGCCGCGCCAAGGGAACCTCACATCCCCGAAAGTAACCCAACCAATGTCAGGCGGAAATCTAGACAGCCTTCACTTCCAGAAGTCTCCGAACCTTAAATGGATCCAGACCATCGAAGACGGAATCGCCAAGAACCGGAAAGGCCTCATCTGCACAGCGCCCCCACCGGAAGGCTTCCCAATGATCCACCTCCGTTCCCCCCCCACGTTCAATCTTGACCACTTTGTCCTAACCCGCTGGCTCAACAAAGACGGACCGAAAGTCTGGGCCCGCGTTTTTGACGGTAACTACGACCCACAACTCATGAGCGTCGTCAAGCGGATCCGAACCGTCGTCGAAAAAGTGGTGAACGCCGAAGACGTACTCATCGCTCCCCCCAAACAACTAAGCCCACTAAGCGGCAGAGTCCAACCCCCATTCCACTTCCTGGTGTCAAACTTGAGCCAGGACGCCGCCGACGCCCTTGTCCAACAATACGTGGCCGCAACCGAGGAAACTACGGTCTTCTTCGTCGCCTATAACCCCCCAATCCCCACCTTCATTCTAACACTATGCGACATGTCCTTCCCGCTCACGACGAAGGCACACGGTGTTGTCGCAAACTTCGTCAGAGAAGTCCTCAACCGGAACCCCGCAGTCGCCGACTTCATACACGAAACTTTCGAAGGCACCCCAAACGCCGGTATCGTAGTAGAAACCTACGCTGCCATCTACGTCAAAGGTTTTGACGTCCAACGCTTAGCCCTGCCAGACAGATCGGGCCGGTGGGGAGGCCCCCAGACGGTCTGGAACGTTTACTTCGGAGCCCCGATTGACATCTCACTCACGAACTACTATGCCCTCGTCGGGATGATAAGGAACCTCTCGTTCATGTCGAGCGACTACGGCGACGGCCGCCCCCTTAAAGGCGACAACACCTTCCACTGCGCAGGGTGCAAGTCCACAGACCACCCGAGGGCCCTCTGCCCCTTCATGTCCATCCCAGGCTGGCTAGGCCCGAAAAAGCCAGTCGTACCGGAACAACTCCCGGGCGGTGAAGGAAGCAGCACGCCGGATGAAGCGAACCAGTACAGGAGGGGCAGAGGAAACAAGCCCCACAGAGGAAGGGGGCGTGGGTTCCGAGGACGCGCGAGAGGCTTTGCGAGAGACAACTCCTAGAAACAACCTAACGCTACTTCACGTTCACCCACTATATAACTTGCTATCTTTCCAACTGCAAATAGAGCCATTCGTTGACCATTACATGTGAGGATGTAAGACCCAAAACAAAAAGGGGACGAAGACGACTCTAAGGAGTAAAAATCGTAGAAACGCCAACCAGGATGAATTTACTGACCGATCGAGGGACAGGTAAGCCTGGAAAGCAACGTCTTACAGGCGACAAATTGTAAGGCACAAACGGCAGTCCACATAGTGTGGAGGACGATGCCGTGCAGCAGTCCTGCTTAAGACTTCGAAGAAAGGTAACACCCCACACTACCAAAATCCGAATGTCAACGTCCCCCAGCCCGCCCCTGGGTCACAAGGGCGGCGAACCTAGCCTTGGTTGAACGCTAGGTGAGTCTTTACAACCGCTGCAATACTAACACCCCCCCCCATCTCAGGTAGCGAATACGGCACAGGAATACACCCCGACCAGCCCAGAGGGGGCCCTGAGTCAGCCGCCGCTCTCCCCGATGAAGGACTGGAAGGAGAGGAAGGCGGACCCCCCCAGGTTAACCGGGACATACCAACTCCCGAGCACTCGCCGAGGCGAGGAGATGGCCCGAGGGCCAATGCACAAAACAACGTGCAAAGCACACTCCCCCACGAAGGAGAACGGCCGCGAGCCCCAGTGTTAGGACCAAGAAGGTCAATGTCCCCTGCGGTGGAGGACAGCTCCGACGAGAACACGCAAAACGCCCAAGAAATTGACGATGTCCAAGCACCAGTGCAATCCTTAATGAACAGAGCCCAACGCCGCAACTTGGAAAGACAGTGCAGAAAGAAAACAAGAGCTGCGATAAGAGTTGCCTCCTTGAATATGCGAGGCTACCGAACAGCAGGAGACAGCAGAACCGGCTCGAAATGGCTCCAGATAAACCAGCTCCTAAGAGACAAACGAATCGGTATACTGGCAGTACAGGAAACTCACCTAACGGAGGAAAGACGAGACGAACTAGAAAAACTATTCGCAAAACGCATGAAAATCTTCATATCAAAGGACCCAGAAAACCCGACTGGGCGAGCCGGCGTCGCGATAGTGCTAAACAGGGAACTTACGAACACATCAGGGGCGCGTGTAACAGAAATAGTGCCGGGAAGAGCGATTCTAACTCAAACGAACTGGCACAAGGCGGAGAACATAGCAGTACTAGCAGTGTATGCACCAAACCTCACGAGAACAACAGAGAATACAGACTTCTGGAGAAAAATCAAAAACTTCTTCACAGAGAACCCCAGAATAAAAGTCGACATTATGATGGGAGACTTCAACGTAGTCGAAGACATGCTAGACAGACTCCCAGCAAGCAACGACCCAGACGAAGCAATAGAAGCCCTCACAGAACTACGAAACGACCTCCACCTCACGGATGGATGGCGGACAACCTTCCCAACGACGAAAGCATACACCTTCCTACAGGAAGCAACGGCCACACAATCCAGGCTGGACAGAATATACGCGTCAGAGGAAATAATTGCTACTGCAAGGGAATGGAAAATAGAACAATCCGGAGTCCCGGGGGCGGATCACAAACTAGTGTCAGTCCAAGTCTCGCACCAAGCTGCCCCAGAAGTCGGTAAGGGTAGGTGGTCTATCCCCCACCATGTCCTGCGGGATAAAACGTTCAAAGCAATGATAAACCAAGAGGGGAAGAAAGCACTAGAAGAAATCCACGCTATACAAGGCCGGAGAACAGAAACGAAGAATCCCCAAACGATATACGCCAAATACAAGACAGAAATAATGCACACAGCACGCCAACGAGACAAAGCAATCATCCCAAAAAGGGACAGGAGAATTAAAGAACTCCAGAAGACACTAGAGAGAGTGAATAACGACCCCACAGTGAACGAAGACGAAAAGAGAATCGCCTCCGCAGAAATTGAATCAAAACTGAAGACGCTCCAACAGAATAAACACCTAGACATACGTAAACAGTCAGCCGCACGAAACCGGCTAGAAGGGGAGACAATATGTAAGTACTGGACGACGGCAAACAAGGAATCAAAACCGAGAGACATGATATACGCACTGAAGAAAGACGAACCCCCAATGAGCACAGAGCAACAAGCCTATGAAACAAACTCACAGAAGATGGCGGACCTAGGAAGAAACTACCACAACACCCTACAAGCAGCAGGAGAAAACACCCCATACCACTTATGGAACGAAAAGACCAGCGCAGTATTAGAGAACATCCAGACGAAAGCGTCGGATATCCAAAAGCAAACGTTAGCAGACCCATTGACGCGGTCGGAAGTAGTGGACGCCCTGAAGAAAGCCAAAAATAACACCGCTGCAGGCCTGGACGGAGCCTCAAACGAAATGTGGAAAGCAATCCACAGTAGGTATACTGAAGAGACCGCGCTGGGTAGCGTGACCACGTTTGACATAGCAGACCTACTCACTATAGTCTTTAATGACATAATGGAATGTGGGCTAATCCCCTCGTCCTCCTTCTCCGAAGGGTGGATGTGCCCTCTGTATAAGAAAAACGATAAGACAGATATCGCCAACTACCGCCCTATTACATGCCTCAATACAGACTACAAGTTATTCACAAAATGCCTCGCTACAAGGCTCGCAAATATAGCTCCCGACCTAATACACAAGAGCCAGGCGGGCTTTATTCCAGGCCGGCGGATAACTGACCAAACCAAACTAATACGACTGATGATGCAATACGCCGAAAGCACAAAACAGAATGGGCTGATAATAGCCCTAGACCAAGAAAAAGCGTATGACAAGATTGACCATGAATATCTCTGGCGCACCCTGAAGAAATTCAACCTACCCGACACGTTCATCAACACAGTAAAATCCCTTTACGCGAACGCCGAAACGAAAATAATGATAAACGGTCATATCTCCTCCCCGTGGAAAATAAACAGGGGAGTGCGGCAGGGAGACCCCCTATCGTGCATGCTATTCGACTTAGCAATAGAACCACTAGCAGCGTCAATGAGAGCCTCAAACCTAGAGGGATTCACCATCCCAGAAAGTTCAGAAAAGCTGATCGCAAACCTGTTTGCCGACGATACAACGGTATTCCTCTCAGAAAATGATGACCCAAAAGTTCTACAGAGAATCCTCGATGACTGGTGCACCGCGGCGAAGGCGAAATTCAACACTGCAAAAACAGAAATAATCCCAATAGGTACGAAGACCTACAGGGAAAACATGGTCCGTACCAGAAAAATGAACCCCAATAGCGACCCGATCCCGGCAAACATCCATGTGGCAATAGAAGGGGAGGCCGTTAGAATCCTGGGGGCCTGGTTCGGCAACGAAATCACCGCAGAAGGCCCCTGGTCCATAGTAATGGACAAAATAGAAACACACCTTAGTAGATGGGAGAAAAGCAACCCCACAATGGAAGGAAGAAAATTAATCACGCACATGGTAGTAGGCGGCATCACACAATACCTAACACAAGTCCAAGGCATGCCAAAAGTGATAGAAAAACGCCTCGCAAAAATGATAAGAACCTTTGTCTGGAAAGAAAAGAGATCGCCCGTGAGCGAAGCAGCCCTCTTCCTCCCAACGAAAGACGGCGGAAGAGGCCTACTAGACATACATGCTAGGAATGAAGCCATAGAAATCATGTGGCTGAAAACTTACCTGAACCTAGGCGACGACAGGCCACTGTGGACCCTAGTGGCAGACGCCCTAATAGCGGGGAACACACCGAAAACGGAGGATAGAGTGGACAGAAGAGTCCGAGATAACGTCTTTCTCCAATCATGGAAAGCCGCCACTACCGAACGAGCGGGGGTGTCACTAGACATAAGAAGCCTACAGCGAGTAGCGAAGAAATACAAACTAAGGCCAGAAGGACTTGCGTTCTCGAAAGGAATCGTGCGCCAGAGACCAATATGGTACCACAGCGAGGCACACAAACGG
The DNA here is from genome assembly GCA_013368375.1 of Tricholomella constricta. NCBI lineage: Eukaryota > Fungi > Basidiomycota > Agaricomycetes > Agaricales > Lyophyllaceae > Tricholomella > Tricholomella constricta. Next base: position 25,618 of record JAACJP010000069.1, read on the forward strand.
ATCAGACGAATGAATCATGGCCCCATAAGTGAATGCCTCAAAAGCAAACACCAAGTAAGATCAGCAGGAGACGCTGAATACCTTGCCGCCATTCTAGAAACACCAGGCCACCTAGATACGAACGATTGTGAATGCCAAATATGCCGGGCGTGTAAACAAGACACAAACTGCGCACACCCACATGACTGTGCGCACAAAGCCAAAGCCCTACTAGACACCCTTCCGGAGAAATGGGACCCGAGAAGGGCCCCACAAATGGACATCCCAGATCGGGAGGACGACGAGACCACGGAAGACGAATGGACGACGCTAAGTCATAGCTTAATAACAGACGGAAAATTAGCAGAAGTTTTCCGTATTTTCACAACGGGCGAAGCATCCGGAAAGCTGCCAAAAACAGTAAACCAGAAGGACATCGGCCCTGCCCACTACGTCGCCACGGACGGCTCATGCAGGAACAACGGCCAAGAGAACGCATGCGCCGGAGCAGGAGTATTCTATGCCCAGGACGACGAAAGAAACATGAGCATCAAGGTCCCCAATGAATATAGGCAGTCCAACCAAACAGCGGAGATGCTCGCACTAAAAGAGATAGCTGAAACAGCCGACCAAGAGGGGAGGCTCTATCTGGAGCTCGACTCCAAATATGTGATCCAGAATATCTCATCCAGACTTCTGAAGAACGAGAACGATGGTTACATCACAACGCCAAACGCGGACCTGATAAAACTTTCGATAGCGAGACTGAGAGGACGTGAGACAGTAACCCGAGTGAAATGGGTCAAGGGTCACAGTGGCCATGAACGGAACGAAGGAGCAGACAGGCAAGCAAACGAAGCCACTGACCTACCGCAGGATGACAACTTCAACAAATCAATAGATGAAACACTAGTACTCTCGGGAGCGAAACTGACACACCTTACACAATCACTGGCCTACAAAGCTGTAAGAAAAATAAAACAAGAAGCGAAGCCCTCAGCGAGAACGAGGACAGAAAGGAACCTGGAAACAATAAAAGACGCCATAGAGGAAGAATTCCACAAACGACCCACATCAGAAGCCATCTGGCAGAGCACAAGACGTAAAGAATTGTCCAGGCAGCAAAGATACTTCTTCTGGATGGTCATACACGACGCGTACATGGTGGGATCACACTGGTCAAGAGACACCTTCAGGGCAGAGCTCCAAGAGAGGGCCCGCTGCGCCCACGATGGCGACACAGAGACAATCGAACATATCATAACAAAATGCGAATGTACGGGCCAGAAGGAAATCTGGCAAGAAATGGGAAAACTGTGGCAACAAACCAAAGAAAATGAATGGGCCCCACCCTCACTAGGAGCAGCCCTAGGTAGCCAGCTAGCAGAAGTCACGACAACTGAAGGGAAAATTAAGAAAGGCCGGACGCGTCTATACCGCATGCTGATGGCGGAATCCATATATCTGATTTGGATCCTAAGATGCGAAAGGACGATAAAAAATGAAAACAGACAGCACGATGCAAGAGAAGTACGCGCAAGATGGTGGAAAGCGATAAATGACAGGCTAGCGATAGATCAACAGATGACGAGTAAAAGATTCAAAAAGAAAGCAATTCCACGAGCCCTGGTACGTGAAACCTGGCATGGAATCATAAAAGACTCCCATAAACTTCCAGACGACTGGATAGGAGCTCCCGGGGTTTTAGTGGGTATAGGCTCTGTAGCACAACAGGAAGGGGTCGGATAAATATTTTCGACACAAACAGACCCAGAGTCCCACACAACGTGCGTAACGCATTTCCTCGATGGTATCTACACAAGGTGAGGGCGTAAGCCAACACCGCAAAGCGGGCAGAAAGGAGGCAACCTTGTTGCCGGTCATTCTGCTATCCCAAACGCTACACCAAAAAAAAAAAAAAAAAAAAAAAAAAAAAAAAAAAAAAGAGATGAACTTTTTGATATCTAATCTCTCTTTATCTAATCAGGAAACCAATCAGACATCTTATCTAAGTAGATAGTTGTATGTAATGGATAACAGTCAGCATGACTGCGACACAGCATGGCTTACTCATAGCTTACTCATGGCTTACTCATGGCTGACTCATTGCTTACTCAGAGCACAGTCCAACATGCTGCATCCACATGTTATTAACCAATTTGCGCGACCAATCCATGGTCCGAGCTGCCATGGATGAATTTCGAAGCGTCAACCGACTGTTCGATACAGGGTCACCCATTTGGCAGGCCGCGCCAATTAGGCGGCCTGGGAGGGCCTTCGAATATAGGCCTGACAAGCCTATGCAAGGCGTTGGCCTTCCACAGCCAGGCCCCGACCATGCCCTCGATGTCAAGCACTGGTGCTGACATATGATTCACCATGGGCATATTGGTTCAAAGAACCAATACGGAGGAATTGTCATGGATTACCGGTTCTGCGTACATCGGCGCGGAACTTGGGGATACTTGTTGGTGAATGTACTTGCGCCAACGGCTCACAGCATGCGGTCATGGTTCATGCGACTATTCGCGACCATTACTGCACGGCCATACCTCTACTCAGAGGCTGTGGCTGCCCATAACGAGGCCAATCCAGATCGGCCCTTCACACCGATCGTAGGCCTCAAGGTGACTATACCTCGCATCCAGGTGATCCCTCCGGAGGGGCGGATCACTGAACAAGGTGTCCTGCAACACCTTATTAACAGTGGTATTCCAGTAAGCTGGATACACCACAGCTACACTTATGGTCTACATTATTTAGACCATAACTATTCCAACTCAGATCCCCATAAAGACCTGTTTCGCAATGTTGACGACGATTGAGTTCATCGTCTAGATCAAATGGGCGTGCTGCCCGCAATTCCTGAGTGGGATGGGTGGTACTATCCTACCACCGACGACATCACACGCATCCAAACACTGATGCACGTGGAATTCCAGACCGAGGTGCTAGACTGTCTAGTGAGCTCGGAATGGATGTTTGTGGGTGAAGACCCACACTTCTGAGGACTCCGTGTTCGGGTGGGGCAATATCTCCCCCCAGGCCTGCACCACCCAGCTTCATCGGGATCGACATCGATCAATGTCGAAATGGCGGACCCAGCGGCAACTATACCTGCCCCTGCGACACCTTCCACAGTCATGGCAGCTCCAACTGGAACTGCCGAAACCCAAGTGGACCCCGTGTTGGCCCTTACAGGGCCTTTATCACTGGCGATGATTACCACCAGCCAGGGTCCGGTGGATAACAACACCACCGACCCCGACACAGTGATGGAGTCATAGGTCGGGGAGACAACCTAATCCCCCCGTCAACGAACCGACCTCAACACGTAGGGCGTACCGTCAGGACGACCGCCATTGTCAGGTGCAGACCACCTGACTCCCGAGGAGCACTCCGCAGGTTGCGCATGAACGCAACGCCGGATGTCCTCACAACCACACATCGTCGCGCGGCACTTCGAGACCGTGCAGTGGAGCTAATGCATCCACTAGTCGTTAAGTCAAGAATACGTATCGTGCCTACGTATTCTTGCATTATTTGATAGGTATAGGTCGCCGGGACCTAGACCCTCCTTTTATTTTTTACTTTATTTTCTTGCCCTACTCCCTGGTGAAGATCGCTACAAGCGATCTTAACGATTGCTAAGGCTACGTAAGCCCGCGCACGTCAGCCTTAGCTTAGATAAGGCTGCACCGGCACGAATTTGGTCAGTTTCTAATTTTGTACTGTATTCTACTTGGGTGCCCCCGCACCTCTGAAACATATCTCTCTTGCTCGCTCTCCCACTCGCAAGAAAATTTTAGTTACCCTCCATCCCTCCCTATTCCTACAGTTGGTGTTTGGGTGGTCTGTGATTCCTCGCTTCCCCACCGCATTTCACCATTTGTACCGGGTTCTTCCCGCTCCCGCCCTCGAACTTTGTCCTGATGACTAAGCAGGCACGACAAGCGGTCGGCGAACCCCCCCGAACTGATCTCTTCTCTCCTTTCCCGTTCTCTGCTATTTCCGAGAGGCGCTAAACCTTATAGGGGGGTATGTAAGGGCGCTTACTATCTTATCAACTAAATGTCATCTAATCGTATCTTATCGAGACGATTACGCTATTGTTTGGCAACACCTTCTGGTGTTGCCTATTTAATTCATTATATTAAATAAGTATAAACAACCTTGTACACCTATATGTAGCAATCAACAGACTTGTCAAGCTTAAGTCTAGCGTGAACAGCAAGGTTCCCAACTCTGTAACTCCGTTACATACATTGAACATGCTACATGTAGTGTGCTCCACTGCAAGTCTGCGGAGGTGCATACTAGTGCCCTACTCTGCAGCCTCCTATAACAGCATATATGCTCACTGCAGCACTGGGTGTGCCTCACGGACGACAATCTGTGGACATCCGCAGACACCGCTTGTACGTTATACATGCCCCGCTCATACATTGGACATGCTATATGTAGTGTGCTCTGCTGCAAGTCCACGGAGGTGCATAACAACCCCCGTTCTGCAGCCCTTTACAGACCATATAGGCCCGCTGCAGCCCAGCAGCCTCGCCGACACTGTGCCAGATGGCTGCACATAGATGCTGTGCTTGTACATTAATACTACATGTAGTGTGCTCCGCTGCAAGTCCACGGAGGTGCATAACAGTTCCCACTCTGTGGCCCCCTACAGCAGTGTCTACATTGTAGTACCTGTATGTCCCCATGCATAAACTTTCATTTTGAACTATGGATCACCCGAATTGACTAGGAATTGATCAAGTTACAGTCCACATCAGGGGATTGCATGATTCCACGGCAAGTGCACATGATGCTGCGGTGTTCATGCAGGAGTACCACAGCCACTGTGCCATTGCCATGGCAAATGGGTTCCCCATGCATATACCTTGATTTTAAACTATGGATCACCCAAATTGACCTGAAATTGATCAAGTTACAGTCCACATTGGAGAATTGCACGATGCCACGGCAAGTGCGCATATTACTGCGGTGTCCATGCAGGAGTACCACGGCCACGATGCCATTGCTGCGATAAATGGGTTCCCCATGCATATACCTTCATTTTGAACTATGGATCACCCAAATTGACCAGGAATTGATCAAGTTATAGTACATGTCACAAAATTGCATGATGCCGCGGTGTTCATGCAAGAGTACCATGGCCAATGCCCATTAAAAAAAATTGGCTGATGCCGCAGCATGGAAAGGTGCACTGTACCCCCTGCAATAGGCCTGCTGGGACCGTCCCTCCCAATACCTTGTATACAACCCGCTGCCCCATGCAAGACAAAACATTGTATGCAGCCCACTGGTGGTATTTACTTGCAGGCCACATAGGCCTGCTGGTTCCATCTGAGTGGATACAATGTATAACACTGGTGGCAAAGCTTGATATTTTCAGTCAACGAATCAACAAATAACACCGGAAGGGCGCTCTCATGACCGCAAAGCCCGCTACTTTGCAACTAGACCATGTACAAGAGTATGCATGATCAACGTTGGAAATCTTTATCAACAACCTTTATTCGGTGCATCAAGTACTATCAATGTGAAAGACACCTAAGGAGTCCGCCTTACTGACACCATGTAAACAATTTCCACTGGGTACATTAAGTATTTTTGAAGTCAAGGACACCTAAATAGTCTGCCTCAACGACACGATGAGCGCCAGACTAAGGAAAAAATCAGTGGCTGAAAAAAAAGGAGCATGTGTGACTTGCATGAAGTGATTCTTCATGACAAATGCAAAAGAGGAAGGATCCGCAAAAGAAGACACAATGCTCAGCAACGCAGAAGGCACAAAGCATGAAGATGAGGATGTATCCTCCACTCCACAATGTTCAGGTACAGAGGGCAACGAACAAGCTTCAGATAGAGGTAATGCATGCCCTGAACATCATCAGCAAATAAATTTTTAAAGAGAAAAGTAACTTACGAAACTGACTGGAATATGTCCTCAATGAAAATGTCTTCAATGAAGGTGGCCAAAACCCATGTGCCAACTGACACTCCCGAAAAAGAGAAAACCAGTCAAGCCCAAGAAGCAGACTATCAACAGAGGCGCCTATAACAGACAATACACAGGTGAAACTGGAATCACCCCATGTGGAGGTGACGGTGACAGATAACAGAGAGCTGGATTTGCTATTAACAGAGAATGGAACAACAGTGGTCGATAAGACGCTCCATCAACATAAAACAAAAAAGGCATATTCAGCAGATGGGGAACCGAACGCGAGCAGGAGAAGAGAGATTTTGAACAGGTCCTGAAACAAGGAGAGGGAGCTTTGAAGTTCAGACACGGAGGGAGCCAAAACAATAAAAGTGAGATGGAAGGCAATGGAATGAAATGACGCGACAATTACGCAATAACACGTGAACACGTGACAAAATGTGCGACCTGAGCCATGAAGTTTCCAGGGGCGAAGGGTGTTAAAAAAACCCACTACTGAAGTAGCGGGAATAATGCAAAACATATTCCCCCAAGTCGAAATATTGAACGATTATTGAATTGTTATTGAATGGGAGAAACACTTTTAGCATTCTTTGTTGATCTTTTGCTTGAAAATATTGACCTTTGCCTCCAGTGTAAGGCCCGCTGGCTCCGTGAAATCCAATACATGTATAGGCCCTGTGGGCCGTGACACACAATACTGTACTAATACGACCAAGTCTTCAGTCACTTGTCACGGGTACCTCTGAATTGAAGAGTTTTTGGGCTTGTCACGCATCACAAATGCTTTTGAAGGGTGTGACCAATTGCGCCCCCATACTAATTTTTTTTTTCCGCCGCAGGCGCATTCCACATGAGCTATACTGATACAATATACACTCCACCAATTGCAATGTAGCCACTGCATTTATGCAACAGTGAAACATTAACTACATCCTCACTCCTCATGAAGAGACTTTGCTTTGGTCATGTTGGAAAGGGCTTCGCGTACGGCGCGTCAGGATCACGTGGGACACGCGTGATACGCCCACCCACTCGCCCAGAGGATAATAGGACAGGAGACGGACGGAGGCATATTTGGTACTGTACAGTACCAAGTATACGGACGATCATAGATACCAAAGTACCTCAGTCGTTCCCTACACACGGCTGAGGTACGTTCGAACATACTTAAAACCAGGGACACAAATACTTACTTGTACTTAGTCTATTTACAACAGGTACATACCGAATACAAGTCGTTCCCTACACACGGCTGAGTCTATTTACAACAGGTCACACCAAGCGAGTGGCCTTGAACAGGTGAAGAGATTGTGCAGCGTGTCACACGTCACATCCAGTGAAGACTTGGTCGTATTAGTACAGTACACTGTGATGCCCCTACCTGACAGATGTGGGTAATCCCCCGCAAGCCCACACCCCACTGCCCCCTACAGCACCAGCAGGCCCGCTGGTAGACAGCTACATATAGAGGCCCCACTGGCACTGTGCCACATGGGCCATAGCTACATGTAAGGGCCGCGCCATTGTCTTGCCCCTACCTGGCCCTCTGTCAATTTAGTATATTGTACTGAGGGTGAGCTTCTTTCTATTTATCATACACATTTATCTTTCCTCTATCTATTCTAGGTACAACAAATAGTCAATTATATCTGACTGAGGTTTACCTTTCCTATGTCTATTCTAGTCAACGTAGGTCGGATCCTAACAGCATTAAAGAGCAAATACTGTATTCAAGAGAGTGCAGCGGCTGTAAGCGCACAGTCTACGTCCAGAGATGAGGGAAAGAAAATAGGTATCCGAGATGTCTGTAACAGTGTCTGCTCTACAGCACGATCAATGCCCCGCCCACCACCAACCCTCCAAGTCCAACCAACAATGTGTTCCTCTGCAGTGACAAGGCAGCAGCAATGTAGCCGTCATCGGGACCGTACGCTCCCCCAGTGGCACCTGGTAGAGGTGCACCCGCTGTGCCTCCTCCCGCAGCAATCGTTGTTGGTGCAGTAGGGAGGTTGCTCGGTGTTTGGGTGGAAGAATGGGAGTTGGTTGAATTTCCAGTCGAGGTAAGACTGGCGGTGTTGCTTCCAGATGCAGTGGAATCGTTATTTAGTTGGGTAGTTGTTACCACGATCGTTCTTGTGCCCGTGCTAATCTGGCGGTCGGGGCCAAGGGTAACAAAGGTGGAAAGCGACGTTGACGTGATGACGGTCTGTGAGGGAGCACCTCCCGAACCTGAAGAAGACTGCAAGGTAAAAGTGGGTCAAAATTGGAATAAGGGTGCGGGAATGAAGGAGTACCTGGGCAGCGGTGAGGAGGGGCAGGGCGAGAAGAGCGAGGAGAGTTGGGCTCGTCAGTGGCCGCATTGTCGTCGTCGTGATAAAGAGGAGAGTCACGTTGTGAGACTAGCCGTGAGATCAAGGCAACTGATACGTTAACTGCGGACTCGATGTCAGAGTTGGAGGCGCGCCCTGAGCCATTGCTTCCAACGGACATTTCGCTTGTGCTCGAGTACATTGCACCACCATCCCTCCTGTCAACCCTTCCTCCTCATCTCATCTCCAATTCACTCACTCAACGTCACCGTTTCCTCCACCTTTCACCCGATACCCCTGCCGATTACCTTGCTTGGCCCACTGATTCCCAGCCCAATGCTCAACAAAATGCCATTGATCTGCTTGAGGACTTCCAGAAGCCCCTCGATGACCACGTCTACCCTGTTCGTTATACCAGCGATGCGGAATCTGCTTTTGCCCATGTCGACATTTCCTCCTCAGTCGATCCACCGGGTCTCCGCCTAGTTTTTCAATGGAACCCCCCGGACGGTTGGAAGTTCCATAATCTCGCCTTCATGCCTTTCCCTACCAACTCCTACGAGTCTGTGAAGGATATCGTCGTTTACGAACCACACGATTTTCTCGTTGAGCCACCCATGGCCCCTGTCGATGATGTTGAACGTGACTCCTATTGGGATGCCTATGGTCTCAGTGAATCTGATGATCTTCAAGATCAGTCTGGCTTCAACAAACCCAACGTAGACCTTGAGGCTGGTACAGAGGACGCCTACTGGGCTCAATATTCGGCTGTCCACGGTTAGTATCGTCTGTTATTTTCCGTGACCTATCTCTCATATTTTTATATTTCTCCAGGCTCCGGCGACTCTACTCGTCCCACGCCCCCGACCGTGAATCAAAAGCTGGCCGAAGATCGTGTCATTATAGCATACCCCGGCCATCGTACGTCTTCCGCCTACAACCCCCTTCGACCCCCTTCTCCGAGCACACTCGCATTTCGTCTCGCCAACATCTCTCCCCGCGTTGCATCACCGCCTTTCGTCGACGATTCTGATTCTGGTTCAGGCTCAGGTTCAGATTCAGGCGGATCATCATCGTCGCCTACGGCATCCCCACCCTCTCATACCTCCATGTTCTCGTCCTCCCTCCTTTCCATCGACACGCACACATCCGCTTCTGACATCAGTTTTGACATATCGCCCGTGGTCGAGCAACCGCTAGGAGTCAACAACGAGTCACGAGATGCACTCAAGGATACCATTCGCAGTGTATTTCGCCTTTGGCATGCAGGTAGGGTTATAAGCTCTCCGACGCTCAATGGCGACAAAGAAGAGTTTCTCAACGTCGTCCGTCAAGTCATCGCAGAATCCTCGCTTTAGTGATGACTGCGCTCGGTCTGCATTTGCATTATTCATCCAGCACTGGCGGCATTTATTCATTCCAGCATTTTCAGGATGCGTATCATGCGGGGAAAAGGAGAAGAGGAGCTACCACATCAACAACAAATTTGTACATCGTATGTTTGTATGACATTAAAGAAAATATCTTCAAGAAACAGCGCTGAGCACACCTCGTGCCTTCATGTACGAGGACGTCTCCCGGTTTCGAGAACGAAAACAGAAGACTTCTGCGATGTCCAGAGCGTTGACGCCGCCCCCTATCTGGAATCAGAACGTATGACAACATTACCACTCCAAAGCTGTTTTGCAGTAGTTCGTCGGATGTGTGGCCACATCAGAAAATCGGGAAAGTCTGGATGAAACCTCATGCCAATTGCATATATTTGGTTAGCTAGCCGTGGCGATGGTGTTTGTGAGTCGTTCATAATCATTTTGAATGATTTGTAGGGGGTTGGGACGTGGTACGATAAAGGTACAGAATGAGAACTTGCTCATAATATCGCAGCGTGGTGGTTTTTAAATTCCAAGGAGAATGATCACATCAGATTTTCGTTCACCGCGATTGAGAGAGCCATAAGAAATTGTTCCGCTTTGAGAGTTCAGGGTGTAAACTCTGGACTCGTCACTCGCGGACTCTGTGAACTCGGAGCGCAAGGATTTGAACAACGGCTATAGCCCACCCTAACGACAGCTCTGTCGTTTGTCTTCGTCGTCTTTGACATTCGCATCGTTTTCGTCTTCATCATCATCTCCGCCATTATCGCCATCGCCATCGCCGTCGTCCTCGCCCTCGCTCTCTTCATCTTTATTATAGGCATCGAGGCCGGTGGATGGCGGAGGATCGTCTATGTCCATGTCATCGTCGGGAGCCAGTGCTACATCATCTGAATCCCCGAGACCTGCAGGGACGCACAATGCCAATGCCGCCACCAAGGTACCATGAAAAAATATCCCTGACGAGCTTTTTCTGTGCCGTGTTAGCTCATGAAGGAGGTATGGTGCAAGTTTTACTCATATATCGACATCAAAAAAACCCAATCGTCGATGAGTGTTGACGGTCGTAGGTTGTGCCATGATACTATGTTACCCTGTACATTCGTCAACCCCGGTCATTCGTCGTTTTGAGAAAATCTCACCTCATACGGCTCCTACTGGTCTGAAACTTGAGATGATGTACTTTAGAATATATTGGAACTGTTTCGTGAAGGTTTGACGTTGAGAAACGAAGTATAAAAGAAGTCCCTTCTGAGGAGAGTCGTTTTGAGAAAATCTCACCTCATACGGCTCCTACTGGTCTGAAACTTGAAATGATGTACTTTAGAATATATTGGAACTGTTTCGTGAAGGTTTGACGTTGAGAAACGAAGTATAAAAGAAGTCCCTTCTGAGGAGAGATTTTGGGCGTGATGCTTAGAAATGTCACTCTGCCGTGCACGCCGAAGGCGGAGCTTCAAACTATTTCGTCAGGCACAGGGCTAAATCGTCAGTCGTCGCTCTCGGGTGAAGCCAAATTTGATGGCGGGAGTGTGACCTGATGTGACTCTGACGAATGACCGGGGTTGACGAATGTACAGGGTAACATAGTAAGTATGCGTCGGAAGAAGATCTGAAGTGATCTCGGATGCGAATGACAAGCACCGGGTTCAGGAAGCCGGAAGCGTAGAGATCCGTGTGAACCATACTTGAACAGCTTTGCATCAACTTTGCATGTCGACGCTGAGATCAATGTTCAAATTCAATACCGAGCCAGGGTACCCACAGAAACTGTATGTGATGTTCCTGGTAGAGGCTTCATGAACTCGGACCTGTGTGACGAATGACGGCGTGGAAGATGCCCTGATCATACCAGAACAAGTGCGCGTCCGGACCAGGTTTCAGGTGAACGGACCACGGAAGTTGTGGGTCCGAGCATTGATGATATCTGACGCGCGGCGAATGTCGTACATATGAAATAGTGTAGCTGACACGGAGAAAAGTGAGCGGAGTATAGCGTGTTTCCGATGAATCTAATATTCTCAATACAATGGTTTTCTCAAAGCATTTCATTACCGAAAAGAGCAGGGCAAAAATATACATAGCGCTTGAGCGGGAAGCGAAAGGAGTGAGAGAGCAGCGCTGTTGTCGAGGTGGTGCGATGCGTCATACATGTAGTATCATGCGGTGTCGGAGCTGGCAGAGGCCAGCGGAAGAACATCACCAGGAAACAGATGAAAAATTGAACTAGAACACACCGAGGACGTCGACACATAATCCTTTGCGCCTGGAGGATGGAGGACATCGAACTGGAACAGATGTGAAACCTGAGAATGACATGTTTACATACTTACTGTTGAACGGTAGAAGGTACGATGTTGCACAATGCACAGGTCATTACAGCTCAATTCCCAAAACGATAGGCCTCGTTCAAAAAAATTACACACAAAGCGAGAGCAAAATTACCGATGGGGGCATATCAGGCGAGCCCGACTATCAAGATAGTGCGGTGGACCCCGCCACCAATGGGGAGGAGCTACCGACATCAAAACATTGACCTCCGTCTCGATTCCGCCCTGTGTATGCATTTTTCCTCGATGGGCCTCGTTATGAATGTAACTATAATATTTTACAAACGAAGTCAACTTGTATCGGAGCACTGGCTGTGATGTTGCAGGTGGTACCGAAGATGGGTGGGATCGATTTACGAATTACGAGTCAGCCGAAGTGTCGGCAAGTGGCTCATCATCTTCACCCAAGGCTTTGATGGGTAGTGGCGGCTGTCCCGGAATTCGCTGTGTAAGGATAATTGTGAGTAATGAACGTAACCTTTACAAAATACACACAAGTTTACTTACTTTGAAAGCGAATTTGCAGACAAGATACCCTTCGGGATTCAACCCTTTTTCCATCCAAACCTATGACGCCAACTGGTCAGCGTGGCATCGCAGAGCTTTTATAATTGTATACATTCTCTACCGTGTATAAGCCATCATATCGATATCTGTAACAACTGTGAGATCATGACATACGCAAGTTTGATGAGTCATTTACCCTTCACTTGGAGCATACTGAGATTTCAATTTGTAACCCCGGATCACTCGCACAGGGTTTCCAGTTTCCGAGGATCGCTGCACAACAAAGTCAAAACGAAGGTCAGGAGACGGAGGTAATGCGACCTACCTTCAATGCTTTGTTGAACTATATCAAAAAAAGCTGATCTGTTAGCAAGGAAACGAAAGACAATTGCGATATCGCTCTAACGTTATTCTCGAAGGATTGATCAGAGCTCTGGGGAGCGGTGCGAAGCTGCACAGGAATGAAAAATGAAGGACTAAAGTGCAATTAATATGATCGCGCACATTTTTCGGCGCATCTTTTGTCCCCTTCAGGTCTCTGCCACCTGAATGAACATAATCAGGGGCTGTCAATGATTTCAAGGTATAACCAACCGGAACCAGTGTATGTGCTGCGAAAGTGCTCATAAGAAAGTCGTATTTCTTCCGACCGACGCGGGTAACTTACAATGCATATCCAAGATCAACGTCATCATCATACCCACCACTGAGTGCGACGCTATACGCGCCTTCAGGGCCTCCGGAAATCCCTGCTACCCAAGGCCTGAAAAACCATCAGATTGTGAATGAAATGGAAATGACAGGCGTACGCATGGATCGAATCTTTGCTACATCCCTCCCTAGTCTCCCACCAAGAACCTGCCATGATTCCTGGAATGGAGCCGAATGTTTTCCTGTACCAGCTTAAAGTCAGATATAACCAGCCTGTAGCAAATTTGATTACTCGCGGGTCGTAGTTCCTGACACTTTTTTCAGGTCTGAGTAAATCTCCGTCCTCCATGGTTTTGGTACCAGACGTATATGCCAATGGGACTGGATAACTGCGTTGTTGTTCCGAGGTATAATCCACCTTTTTACCGGCATTACGGGAGCTTCGGCGAATACCATCCGCTGGGGGGGATGATAGCCGGGGCGTTTTAATTGCTACAGGTGGTGTCTCGTCAGGGTCCGGTGCAGCTTTTCGTTTTTTGACGGCAAGTTTCGATTTCTTTGACTTTTCCTTCGGTTCGAACAGGGGTTTATCGAGTCCAAGAGATTTCAAGAGGTCCGCGTTCTGAAGTCTTTACATTAAATGATGACATAGTCGGTCGAAAATACGTAAAGGTACCTTTTGCATATTCGAAGCACGTTGTTTTTCGTACTCGGAGGCCATGTTGGAGGCGTTGGGATGCAAATCGAATAGACAACACAGCTGCTGGGATTTCAATTTATATCAAAGGACGTCCGTTTCAACTTACAACCAATCACATGATTTGGTCGTGACCGCGAAACTCTGATGTAGCTATTTCATTCGCGCTTGGTATATAGTGTCATTACATTTACAGCGCGGTGGTCTACCCGAGTATATATGCAAAAGAATAAAATGAAAGGATGCTACGTGAAACTACTTGATGTTTTTGAGCTTATAAAAGAACGTGATGAGCGTTGAATTTTGATAGGAAAACCTGTGACGTACACGCTGGGTGTTCATATGGATCTTCTGTTCAACGCGGTCAGTCTTTCCTTCGATTTGGTGGATTCGACCAATTTGGTTATCCAGTTCCTGGCCCATAGCCATTCCAAGAGCTTTGAGTCGTTTAGACATGTCACCTATTTCGTCCAGATTGTTGTCTAATTCATCCTCGAGCTCGTCGTCAGAGGCGGTCGCCTCGAATTGGTAACGCTTTCTTTGTCCCTTCCTGATCGCTTCTTGTTCTGCTGTCTTGAAGCGACTTCCAACTCCATCCCCAACGAGTCCTTCATCATCATCTCCGCGACCATACGTCGCAGCCCTTCCAAGGCGGTTTTGCGTCTCCCTGATATCCATCATTGTCTTCTCTCTTTCCGCACGTTCTTCATCATATCGAGCCTGTATTTTGGCCTCTTGGGCAGCACGCTTGGCGTCTTTGTTGAATGTAATAACTGGCCGAAAGATGGAGCGGTTGAGTTGTTTGAGTTCATTGGTATTGTCCTCGGCACGAGAAGAATGACCCTTAGCGACGTCTAGGTGGCGCTCAGTATTCGCCAGTTTTTCTACAATGCAAGGTGAGCGTATGAAGATGAGATTGTCAGATGTAAGTACCTGACTGGTCACCAAGGCGAGTAAGGGTATTCCGAGCAGTCTCCTCTGCCTCTCGAGCCAGACGGAGGGCATTTCTCGTCGAGTTAACACTGTCCTGTTTGATGAAACGAGTTTGTTGCTTGATGCCTTCGATATCTTCCTCGTTCTCTTCGCCTGGGGCTGGCTCCCTGCCAGGTTGAGGTCCATCGAAGAATCGACCAGATCCGGATTTCTGGGCGTTGTATCCAGCGAAGAGTTCGCTGCGGTCTTGGTCAATTTGCGCCCCTCCGCGAGAATAGAGATCGCCAATCCCATTGCTCCGACTGTACTTGTCTCTCGGGGAAGGTTCATCTACAGGGTATGAGGCAGTCCGGCTCCTTGGAGTGTTATATGGGTCGCCATCTCGGCTCGCGACGTAGGTGCTGGCATTCGAGTGGTATGGAGGCCGAGAAGGGCTGATGCCGCCAGATCGTGAATTATCTTGGGACACTGGTGGGATCAGATTCTGTTCCTTGCGTTTAAAAAGAGGCATGCTAAGTCGAGGCTGAGAGTAGAGCTAAGTGGGTTGAGAGTCGTTGTTGCGTCGAAGTTTGGTCGTGTTATCGCCGCTGGCAGGATATAAATTGAGATCCCGACTACGTTACATCAGCAACTCAGGGCTGAGTTGCCGATGAATCATGAAACGTAGTCGGGAATTAAATCTCGTTCTCATTCTCAGCAGTTACTTACGTGACGCAGTCAACTGAATACATACACTCAGGGGGCCACCACTGATGCGCTGGCTCAGATCAACCCCCTGGGGGTACACTTCCCATGACCCACAGGATCAATGGCAAGCATCCGGCCAACAGTCGGAGCCTTAAAAGGCATCGCTTAGATAGCACACTCTGTCCCTGTCGTTGTATTCGATATCGATTCGATATGTATCCGTATTCCATCCTTGCCCACTATCTCCGTCTCGATGGACCAGTGCTAGTCTGAGAAAGACCACGCCCCTCGTGTACGCCACCAGCATCCGCATTTTCGACATCCATTGGTACAAGGTCATCGCTTCCAGGCCAGTCCGCCACATCGTGATAGTCGTCCGTTGCACCCTCCTCTATCCCCATCGCATTTTCCTCTCTTTTCGAAATGAACACTGACACAAGGAGGGCCGGAGGAATAGCGGTCCCTTCATGGTCAGTCATAAAGTGGTGCCCCGCATTGTAACACCAAATTGTTCATGGGTCATTGGATGTGGTTTTTGGGCAGAGTGTGCAGTGCACGGGGGTATTTCTGCAGGGGTTACTGGGGTCGAATTCTGTGAAGCGTGCGCTCAGAGTCATTTTAGAACGGCGATACGGGCAGGTGGAGACAACAACAAGTGATTTTCTGTTAGATTTCTTGAGCTGGGTGAGGCAGCCGTCGTGTCTGCAGAAACCACAGGGATTGATCCCTGGCTGATGTTGAAGCTTCTCCGGCTGAGTGGGATAGCAAGATGCATAAAGTATGTGTTTTCCGACATGCTCTACCATTTTGTTCAGCTTGATAGCACTTTCTTCGCACAGATAGCACACCACATTGGAGTTTGCTCGTTTCGGTGGCGTAATTTTGTTGAGCTGCGGCGGGAGATCATCAATGACGAAGTGGGGGGATTCTGAGAGTATGGTAAGCATTTAAATGTCAGCTGATATTTGTTAACTCACTGGTTGCGTCTCTGTAGGGGAAACGTTCGGGGTTGTTCATAACTGGAAGCATTTCGATGTTTACTATGATTTCCTCAGTGTCTGGGTTGAGCGAAGTCCACACTGCTTTTGTGGCACTTTGTAGGTCCTTTGCTGGTAGCCGCCATGTTATAGTAAGCAAAGTACTTGAGCCTTCCGCCATCTTGACCGTTTTTGGGCATAGGGGATATGCATACGCGCCGTTAACCTCCAGGACATACTGTTTTTGGGTATCGAGGTCTTTTTTCCCTTTAGAACCTGTCCCGACTCGCAGGTAGTTCCCGGTCCAGTCCTGTAAGGGGCTGCACCGTGCGCCCACTCCTAATATTGCTTAGTCTCTTGTTCTCTGTCATCGGCCCCCATGGCCCCCGCCTTAGACATACTTGCTGACTGCCATACTGTCCTTACGCCCCTTTCGTAGTCATTACTCCCACACCGACACCACTACTTAGATTCCTATCAGTCAGCTGGACAATTGTTACTCATCAGTAGTCAGTGCCTTTACATACCGCCTTAGTCACTGGCTCGGCAATGTAGTATATAAGCCTGGGTTGGAGATTTCTATCTCCAACCTGAACAATAACAGTATCTTCGGGTTTATACATTGATCGACTCTTAGCTTGCTCTCTCGTTGCCCTCTTCACGTTTCGCGCTGTTGACTGTCCACTTGATCGCATTCAGGATCCTCTTGGCTCGTGCCGGCTCGCAGCTCCTCGCTCGCCTTCACCCATCCGGACATCCCCTAATAAGTCCCACGAGGATGGTGCGGCATGGTATGCAAGATCGAGAACCTGACCAATGACTTTTGTCTTTGGTGAGTCCAGTGCATTGAAATTTATTGCTGTCTGTATGCTTCGCTCGCCGTCAACGGTGAAGCCAGTGATCTCAATGACTGACAATGCAAACAACTTCTCAGCCGTCTCCCCCTTCGATCCATCCAGCAAAAGAACCGCAGCAAGGTCCCTGCTCTTTACCTGATTCTCTGTGAGATTTGTGTCCGAGAAATCGTCACTTGGCCCACTTGAGAACATTCCCTTCGCCATTCCTTGCACACGCAGAAGGCGATCACCATATTTCTTCGACCATTTTGATGGTAAGAGGGATGCAATGACAGACGACTTGAAGTACTGCTTTCCCTCATACACGAGGTACTTGCTAAACACACTCTCTTCCACTGCTGACGACCTGTCACCATTGTCGATGCTGGGATAAGCGCCCGCTGGCAGATCTCCGCCTACGCTGTCCGGAAAACAGTCTTCAAGATCAAACCTGACCAGAATACTGTCGTCTCCTTCCTCCGCATGTTCCTGTGTCCTGACCTCGATCTCCGATGCAGAAATTATGTCCAAATAGGTGGGTTCCTCACTGTGCTCGGCTGTCGGTGATTCCATGCTTACAGATGAATTAGATTCTGCATCCTCATCGTTGTCATCTTCCTCAAGATCAAGCGTGCTGACGACTAATGCCACAGCGGGTGTTTCGGGCTCACCAGACTGAGGATATGTCTGTGAGGGAGAGGGAGGGAGTGGCACGGCTTCTAGAGATACCATAATTACCGGCTTGTCATCTGAGCGAGCATTGTCGTCTGTTCTACGAGTACCAACATAGAACCCTTTGGGCTGAAGAAAATCATGATTAGGCTTCTTCCACTCCTCTAGAAAGTCGGAGATGGGAAATGAATGTGGAAGGTATTTTTCATCAAGGCAACAGCTTTAACGCGACCCGCATCCCATCACTGCTTCAGATTCACGTCACCAACATGAACATTGGCTTTCCGTGATGCTGGGTTGACGTGATCGACACCTATGGCACCGGTAAGAGACAGTCTTCGATGTCCTCTGTCCAGATCAGGATTTCGCGCATATGTGGCGTGAATGAGTGCCCCATCGCCGCCTTTTCACAGAACTGCTTTATGTCGTAGTTGGGATTATGACCTTGAGTGCGAGTTTCACCAAAGAGGGTCTCTAACCAGTCCGTTCCTTCCTGAAGAATGTGGAGAAGCAGGTCCTTATTGATGTCCTTCATGCGTGCAACTGTAAAGAAGATGTTCTTAATAATGGCTTGGGTATCTGCATAGAGGGCGCCAGTCAAGTTGGCCGTCTGATGCTGCATATAGAGCGCTGCAGCAAGGTGCACGTATGCTGAAAGTGACTCCACCTGCTGCGATAGGTCTATTTTAACATTGATAAAAGGTTCGAGAAAGATATAAAAGAATTTCCCCAAGAATATCAGGGTTTGGCGGCGATGCTGTTCACTGGGATCGAGAGTAGAGTCATCCTGTAATTGTTAGGGGAACTCCCTTTCGCGCCCTCCGACGCTCACCGATCGTCCCCCCGCTCATGCGATCGCTCCCCCGACCGTTCGCGATCCCGACCCCCGACGCTCCGACCCAAGCATCGGTGTATATACTTACACACTTCCTGTCGTTCCCATCTCTCCCTGCGCGCGCCCGACGCCGATCCCGACCACCCGACATCCCGATGTCGGCTGTCCCAACTCGTGCCCGTACCCTGAGCCACGAGGATCGGACAGTGTCGGGAACGTGTCCATACACGCGCCGCAGACCATTCCTTGATTATTATGTACAGTACTCGTATATAGTCGGCCCACTGGCATTGGGGATCCTTAGTCTATTCTCTTCGGATTCCCCTCTGCCAGGTAAGCCCCTCTTTACATTCCTCACTGTACTTAATATAACTTCGGATTCCCCTCTGCCAGTACGACTCAGCTCTGCTCGTGAGGTCGCCCTAACAGTAATTGATTTAAGCGCTGAAGCAGCGCAACTGCTTTTGGCACGTTCTGTTTGTCTGTGGGATTTAAAAGCTCCTGCACGGCCTCAGCTGACAGTCCATCCAGACCAATTAAATGCTTCTGAATGTCGGCGGACTTGATATTCGTCTGTCTCACCATGAATCCCATTGAGTTTCGAAGCCGAGTAGCAAAGCCTATTGTGATCGTGAGATGAGTAGACTACAAAACAAAAGGGTCAACTTGATCGATACAAGAACTCACATTTAAAGATGTGCTTAGGATCACATGTGCCCAGTATACCATCCTTCGGTACAAAAAGATTCAATCCTGCCAGGTCCTGCAGAAATCGGCTGTATCCTGTCGAAGTATCAACCCGTACCCTATCCTCGAGACATTCGAGATACTTTGCGTAGCAGTAAACAGCATCTCCATCACTTGCCAATGCCCAAATATCGCCGTGTGCTGCTGCGCTGAGTGGATTGGCCTTCCAAGCATCGATAACTGCATTTTTGAGCCATTCCCGCAACTCTTCACCAGTCTCTGCCTTGAAAGCAGGTGACGCGCATAGCGGAACAGCATTGTAATGGGTAGGGTGATATGATCCCCAAGCAACAAATGTCGACTCTGTGGCAAAGCAGACCTTATTGTCACTGCTCTCCGGGTCAAACAATGCTTTCTGAATTGTTGTCAGTGTTTTTTTTTTTTTTTTTTTTTTTTTTTTTGGTGTAGCGTTGAAATGCCGGCTTGGCCGATGCACAATGTCGTCTCCCGGCCGACCGCTGGTTTAGTAGGACCTAGGCCTACCATTCTTAGAAAATTTTTACCACCGAGGAAATGCTTTACGCACTCAGTGTGGGACTCCGGATGTAGAATTTGTGTTTTACCGTGGGATAGACCATTGAGTCTAACCCACTCCTTCTCGTTCATTATTTATTCCGATACCCACTAAAACCCCGGATAAGGTCACCCAGTCTTCGGGAAGTCTGTGTTCGTTAAGTAGGATTCCGCTCCAGGTGTCGTTCACTAGTGATTTTTTTATGGCTTTCTTTTGTAGGCTCTTGTCAGCCATTCTGCGGTCGAGGTCTAGTCTCTCGTTCATTGTTTTCCTCCATCTAGCGATGATTTCTTGTTTAGAGTGTGGTCTATTTTCATTTTGGATCATCCTTTCACATCTAAGTTTCCAGATGAAGTACGCAGATTCTATTATAATAATTTTGAAGAGTCTTGTGCAGCCGCTGATGACTCTCCCTTGGTTATTTCGGTGCTCCGACATCATGCATCCGAGGATGAGGCCTATGGTGGGTTGCACCCATGAGTTTTTCTTTTTTAGGTGCCAAATTTTTTCGGTGTCGGACCAGATTAGTGCTTGACCGGGGACTTCACATTTGGTTAGTATGTGGTCCATCGATTCTAGAGTCTCTTTGTGAGTGCAAAGAGCTCTTTCTCGCTGTTCTTCTGAGAAGTTATCTCTCTGCCAGTGCGAGCCTATCATGTAGGCATCGTGTGTAGCCATCCACAGGAAGTACCTCTGTTGTCTCGATAGGTCTTTCTGACGGAAGCTTTTCCAAATGGCAGGGGATGTGGGTCTTTTGTTAAAGGCGTCATCTATAGCGTCTTTTATCTTCTCAATATTTTCTTTAGTTCTGGATCTTTGGGTGGGGTTTTCTTTGTTTTGACGCGTCTCACCACTTTATATGCAAGAGCCTGAGTTGCGCAGGTGAGTTTCATTCCCGACACTTGTAGCGTGGGGGGTATTGCACAGTTTGGGTCGCCATTTACAGGTAAATTGGCCGCTTCGTCCGCTAGGGCGTCTGCGCCTTCATTTCTTTTGTGGCCGGCGTGTCCTTTTACCCATTTGAATCTTGTTACTGTATTGCGAGCACGAAGTCTAGCAATCGTGATGCGAGTGAGTTCTTCATTTGCTGTTAGCGTGTACCCTTTGTCTTCGTTCTCTTTCAGACTTTTGGTTACCATTTTGATAACGTACTTGGAGTCAAGTTCGAGGTGTAGTCTTCCGATTTCTGGGGCTTTCTCTGCCGCTTCTTGTAGTCTTCCGATTTCTGGGGCTTTCTCTGCCGCTTCTTTAAGCGCGAGGAGCTCTGCCGTTTGGTTCGATGGTGCGAAATTTTGTGGGACTTTCATTTTTATGTTTCTCTCATCTCCTTCTGCATAGAAGACTCCGGCACCTGCAGTGGCATTGTCACTGCCATTATTGAAGCAAGAGCCGTCGGTTGTGGCTTGTAGGATTGGACCGTTGTCCGATTGGGGAGTTGTTCGTGGAAGGGAGCCAACCGTTTGGCCTTGGGTGAAAATCCGGAAGATGTCCGTCAGGTCCCCGTCAGTGATGATGTGGTCGTTAAAGGTCAGCCAGTCATCGTTTGTGTTGGGGTTTGGTGGCCTTTCTAGGTCTTCCTGTTCTGGGGGGGGAGGGTCCGGGGCCTTTCTGGGGTGCCACTTCTCTGGGAGTGTGCTCAGTAGGGCTTCTGCTTTCATGGCACAGTCGTGGGGGTGTGTGCAGTTTTGCGAGACCCTGGAAATGTCGCACCCTTGACAGATGCATTGGTTGTTTGTTCGATAGTCCTGTCGGAGTAGAATGTCAGCTAGGTTCTCTGCATCGCCGACCGTTCTGATCTTGTGTTTTCCTTTTAGGCATTCACTTATTGGGCCGTGGTTTAGCCTCCTTATTTTCTGGTCTGCATCGTTGTGGTACCAGATGGGTCGAAGCCTGACTATGCAATTGGTGAACGCAATCCCCTCCGTTTTTAGGCCGTAGGTTTTTGCTGTTTTTAACAGGCGGCGTAGGTCCGGGCAAGCACCCGATTTCTCCGTTGTCGAAGTCTTCCAGGATTGTAGGAAAGCATTGATTCTTACCCTTTTATCGATGTTCGCTTCTGATCGTGGGGTATTCTTTGCGAATAGGGCGCCCGCTATCAGGGCCCACATGGGGCGTGTTTCGCTGAAGTCTAGGTATTTTTTCAGCCACATAATATCTATGGCTTCGTTTCTTGCCGCGAGGTCTAGGAGGTCTCTGCCACCCTCTTTCGTGTTGAGGAATAGGGTTGCCTCGCTAACTGGTGAGCGTTTGTCTTTCCACATAAAGTTTCTTATCGTTTTTGTTAGTCTTTTTTCTATTTTCTGGGGCATACCTTGTACTTGTGTTAAGTATTGGGTCATGCCTCCCACTATCATGCTTACGATAAGGCAACGGCCTTCTATAGTCGGGTTACTTCTTTCCCAGCGAGCAAGGTTGGCGTTTATTTTATCTAGGACAATTGACCAGGGGCTCTCAGCATCAATTCTGTTTCCGAACCATGCACCCAGGATTCTCACTGCTTCGCCTTCTTGTGCGATGTGAACGCTCGCTGGTATTTCCTCTGCATCTATTGTCGTCCTCCTGGTAGCAATGACATTCTCCCTGAATGTCTTAGATCCAATCAGAATTATTTCCGTTTTACTAGTGTTGAACTTCGCTCCCGAGGCATCGCACCATTTGTCGAGTATGTGGTATAGATCTGTAAGTGAGTCATTTTTCGATAAAAATATTGTTGTGTCATCGGCGAAGAGATTGGCGATCAGTTTTTCCTCGTTGCCAGGAATTTTGAAGCCCTCTAGCATGGAGGCTCTGATGGACGCTGCGAGGGGTTCGATCGCAAGGTCGAAGAGGAGGCATGATAGGGGGTCGCCTTGTCGCACGCCCCGCGTTATTTTCCATGGGAAGGAGAGGTAGCCGTTAATCATTATTTTCGTCTCGGCCGACTCGTAAAGGGATCTTATGGGTTTTATGAATTCTTCTGGTATGTTGAACTTCTTCAGAGTTTTCCATAGGTAGTCATGTTTGATTTTGTCGTAGGCTTTTTCTTGATCGAGTGTGATTATGAGGCCGTCTTGGTCAGTTTCTTCGGCGTAGTGCATCATGAGGCGTATGAGCTTGGTTTGGTCGGAAATTTGTCTTCCTTTTATAAAGCCGGCTTGGCTGGGGTGTATAATGGAGGGGGCTATATCCGCTAGCCTAGTAGCAAGGCATTTTGTGGAGAGTTTATAATCAGTATTCAGGCAGGTTATTGGTTTGTAATTTGCTATTTCCGTTCTCTCATTCTTTTTGTATAGGGGACACATCCATCCGTCGGCGAATTTCGACGATGTGGTTAGCCCGAATCGTTGGATGTCAACAAAAACAACGGTTAGCAGTTGGGCTATATCAAAGGCAGAATCGGAATCTCGTTTGATGTCGTCCTCATGTCTGGCATGGAGGGCTTTCCACATTTCGTTTGTGGCACCATCTATCCCTGCTGCGGTGTCATTTTTAGCGCATCTCAGGGCTTCGATTACCTCCTGTCTAGTTATCAGCGCTATAAGGTTCTCTTTCTGCTCTCTCGAGATTGTTTTTTCTATGTTGCTAGTGGTAGACTCGATTGCTTCTTCTCTGGACTCGTTCTGGGGTTGATGGTCGTCTGCTTGGAGCTTATCGTGGTAGTTTCTCCCAAGTTCTGTCATTCTTTGGGAGTGTGATTCATATTGCGGCTGACCGGTTTCTTCGTGTTGTGTATCGTTCTTCAGTGCAAAGATCATATCTCTGGGTTTTGCAGCTTTATTTGTCTTGGTCCAGTATTTACAGATCGTCTCCCCTTCGAGTCTGTTCCGAACCAAGATCTTTTTTCTTTTATCCAGGTGAGTTCGTGGCATAATCATTTTGTCTCTTTGTCGTGCTAGTGTTAGGACTTCTGATTTGAAGGTTTCGAAGATCGTTTGTGCGTTCTTATCTGCCGATCTAGGGTTTGTGAGGTCTTCTATTTCCTTCAAGGCCTTTATTCCTTCTTGATTTGTTTTTTCCTTGAAGATCTTGTCCTTCAGGATGTGTATGGGGATTGACCATCTCCCCTTCCCGATCCACGGTGCATTCTGGTGGGCTACTTGTGCCGAAATCATTTTGTGGTCCGTTCCTGGTATCCCGGAGGGCTCCATTTTCCATTCTCTTGCTGTTTGTAGGATGCTCAGTGTTACGTACATTCTGTCTAGTCTGGATTGTGCTCGTGTTGCATCTTGTAGGAATGAGAACACTTTCGTGGTGGGGAAGGTCGTTCTCCAGCCGTCGACTAGGCCTAACATGGACTTGAGGTTGTCCAATTCTTCGACTGCTTCTTGGGGGTCTTCTCTGGCCGGGATTCTATCGAGCGTGTCTTCGACCATATTGAAGTCGCCGGTCATTATATCTACCTTCATTCTTGGGTGAGTCACTAAGTAGTCGTGAATTGTTTTCCAAAATTTTGCATTCTCATCCCCGTTCGACAGGTTTGGGGCGTACACGGAGAGGATCGATATTTGTTCTGCTCTGTGCCAGTTTGTTTGTATATGGATTGCTCTACCAGGTACAATCTCGGTGATCCTTGCACCGTTCACGTTAGTTAGCTCTTTATTCAGGACTATCGCTATTCCTGCTCTGCCTGTCGGGTTGACTGGGTCCATTGAGATGTGAATTTTCATCCTTTTCGAAAAGATTTTCTCTAGTTCGTCTCGTCTATCCATCCGTCGTTAGGTGTGTTTCTTGCACTGCCAGAATGCCGATACGCTTGTCTCAGAGGAGTTGGTTTACGTGGAGCCATTTCGTTTCAGCTCTTCCGCTACCTGTAGTGCGGTAGCCTCTCAGGTTTAGGGATGCTACTCGTATCATGGCTCTGGTGTTCTTCTTGTGCGTGCGGGCATCGGAACGCCGAAGGAATCTATTGGGGCCTTGTTGCGCCTCTTGGGTGCTTTGGGGCTGACCTGTGACCTGAGGGTGGTTGCCCATTTCCCCCCCTCGGGGGTGGAGGACCTCGGGAGTCCTGACTGTGGCTGGTGGGGCCGACCTAGTGTGTTACTAGGGGAGTCTGGCAAGTCTCGACTTGTCGCGGCACTCATGCTGCCTTCCCTCGATCTCGGGGGTCCCATTTGAGGTGCGTTTCCGCCTGTTTCTCCTTCCGGTCCATCTTCGAGGCGATTGGCGGCTGGATCGTGTTCCCATCCGGAGTAGAAGGGGTGTTGTCCGGTGCTGAGTTTGTTACCTGTGGGGGAAGTTAGTGTGGAAGCGGTTGTGAAGACTCACCTAGCGTACAACCAAGGGCTAGGATCGCCACCCTGATAACCCAGGGGTGGACTGGGGGACATTGTCATCGGGTTTTAGGCGCGCAGAGAGGTGCACACATTACCTGAAGACTTAAGCAGGACTGCTGCACGGCATTGTCCTCTAATTTGTATAGACTGCCGTTGGGTTCTTCCTTAAAACGTGGAAGGGGGTATCTCGGGGCTTACCTGAGCTGCTTACAGCCAGTAAATTCATCCCCGGGGGATACTATGTTTATTGGGGGGATTCACGTTTTTCGGGCGTGGGACGGATTGATGACTCTGTGGCCTCTCCCACAGGTGGAACGTCAGGAGCATAGGTGTAACTTGTTATTGCGTGAGTAATGACAGTGGGTATATGTAGAGACAGAAAGGTGGGAGGACAGTAAGGTTGTGGGATTAAGTATTCTCGGTGACGTTTCCCTGGCCTCGGCCGCGAGTACCACGCCCTCTACCATGAGCTCTCCCCCTGCTACGGTTTCCGCGGGTGTACGTGTGGGCGGAGCCTCCAGCTGATTGGTCCGTGTAGGGCTGGGTCGAAACCTCTTGACGTTTGGGGCCGATCCACCTTGGGATGTCCATGAAGGGGCAGATCGCCCTCGGGTGGTCGGTGGATTTGCAGCCCGCACACTGGAAGGCTGTGTCGCCTTTGAGGGGACGGCCTAGGCCGTAGTTGTCTGAGACAAAGGATAGATTTCGGATCATGCTGATCAGGGTATAGTAGTTGGTGAGGGAGGTTTCCAGAGGTTTACCAAAGTATACGTTCCAAACAATTTGAGGGCCGAATTTGGTCCTGAGGCCATCCGGAGTGGAAAGGCATTGTACCATGAAACCTTTCATGAAAATGGAGCGGAAGGCTTCGTTTACAGCTCCTGCGTCCTGGGGATCCGGGAGGTTCTCCTGGAGGAAGGTTGTGATGGCGGGATTGCGCGCGAGGATGGTACGGACGAAGTCGGCGGCCGCTTCGTGGGCTCTCATGGTGAGTGGGTACGTTAGGTCACATAGGGACATGATAAAGAAGGGATGGGAGGATCGTAGGGGACAACAAAGATGGTGAGGTCATCAGTTGCGATAACGTTACGTTCGACGAGGACGTCCGTGGCGTAGTTGCTGATGTTCCATACGAGGAAATGGAATGAGGGTTGGATGCGTCCGTTGACGGGGTTCATGCGGATAGGGGGGGCAATTATGGCGTCCTCGGCGTCGACCACTTTATTGAGGAGTTTCTGAGGTGCGCCAGTTTGGAGGACAGTATATGGGGGAATTTTTACAGTTGGGTGGCAACTACGGTAGTTGTGATTCTAATCTATACTATCCGGGCCTTTCGGCCTTATGTAAAGTGTCCCACGAGACTTCTGGGTTAGATTACTGCATTTGATCTGGGTGCGACGGCGATTTTCCTTTTGGGTAGGTGGACCTGGAGGCAATGGTTCGTTGAGATGACGATGAGGCATGCAGGGGGGGAGGGGCTTACCATCGTGCCGCGGATGTGTTTCATGAAGTTTTGTCCGTTAAGACGGAGGCAGTGAGTAGGGATGCGAACTGAGGTGCTCTCCAGGGAGTCTTCCGATATGTTGAGGTGCGCCCAATCGAAACGACCTGACGGTAGAATTCCTTCGATGACGACGAACGTCTGGAAGATCTCTCTCTCCCAGCCTGCTACTCTTGCCAGGATGACGATCGTGTCGCCAATGCATGCGGGATCCTGCGAGAGGAATTCAGTGCATCTCCACTCCAGATGCCAGCTGCCATCGTTGTGGAGGTATAGGGAGGGGGTGGCAACCATTGTTACGATCTTGGGGTAGGGGTGTGAGGGGGCGTCCATTATGGGTTGGATTGTGAGGTGTTTGGAGGTTCTGTTGGTGCATTCAACTCCTTTCGGGGCTTTGTTTTTAAGGAGGCAGGTGGTACTTTTCTTACGTTAGTGATAGGTTCAGGTTAGAGCCTTGAGGTAAGGGGTGTGGGACGGGAATCAAACAGGACGGGTGGCGATATTGGTTCTGTGATACTATTAAGTTCGCTGTTTGGAGGAGGAGGAGTCCAGGGCTTATTGGTTGAAAGGAGCGTAAGAGCACTTTCTACATTCTCGGGGCGTGTCAGCATTCTTTCAAGTTGTAGTCGCGTGCGTAGGCAGACAAACACATCCGGTTTTACGGGGTTTATGTGGTTCGGCGAGATACGGCCTTGGTTGTGCCTGGTTACTCTTGGCAGGTTTGGTTTCGAGATTCTGGGGCACAGCTGTTCTGTGGGTGTTTGAGAGGATTCCTCTGCAAGGGGAGGTAGGGAGGAGGGGCTGGGTTCTCAACCTTTAAGGATCTTGGTGAGTACACTCCGTGTACCCTTCCTGCTGTGTGCAGGAGCGACGGGTGTGCACTACCGCGTCGGCACCGCCCTTCACTGGGCGTGTGACTATACTCGACCACATGGTGGTTCGAGTCCAAGGAGCCCCTCGTTGTCAGTGTTTCCATACCCCAAACATGGGTGTCAACCCTGTGCGAGTGCTCGCGGCAGAGGCCAAGTACCTGATTTCGCATTGGACAGTAGCTGCAGCGAGTTTCGAGTGCAACACCATCAAACATGAGAGTAATGCCTACGCAAGAAGCCTGGCCAGTCAAGTTCAGTGGGTTCACGTCAGGATCGGAGAAGGCACCTATATTTGCGTCGATCTCTGCAGTGGTGGGACGTCCCACTGATGGTATGAGAGCAGGGACCTTCTTTTTGCATCGCAAAGTGGTCTCAGAAGCAAGTCCAAATGCCTTCTGCAGCGTGTACAGGAGCTTTGGACCACCAAGTGCTTTCGCAAGAAATGTGATGTCCAAATCTCGTGCGGAGAACCCTCCTCGTGCTCTGTAAAACCCTTTAAGTGCCCGTTCCAAAAGGTTTACGATGATGAGTGGCGATGCGCCTCGTTTCAAGCTCGCGGCTAGAATTTTTTGAAGCCCTGGTATGTCACCCTTTGATAGCAGCATCAAGATGCGTCCGTGGTCATCGAGCTTTTGATTTGCGCCGGAGACCTGCTGTTTGAGATTGTAAATCTGTGTTCGAAGTCGATGTGCCGTGCAATTGAAATCATCAAGCAGCTTCTTCATTTGTTGGGCATTCAGATACTCGGATGGTGTCCCTCTAGGCACATTTCTTGCCCTTTCGACAGCCTTGCGTAAAACTGCTCCAGAATGCATGACTACACATGTGTTGCAAGAGTTTCCTTCTGGTCCTTTCGGAGAACGCTTGCACTTCTCTGATCGGAGGATGATCTGGTTCTTCTTGCTATTGAAGCCAATTGGTTCCCAGCCCAAGTCATGGAATGTGTGCAGCTGAAATGGGTACATTGCAAGCACCAAGCCTACTGGCCACTCTATGGCCATCCCAGGACAATCGATCTCATGCCAATTAAGAATGGAGATACCAGGCGTAGTTGGTGATGGACTTGGGGGAGGTTCTTGAGGGAACAAGACTATTCTTGAACTCTGCAGATGTCTGGACTCGGATGACTGGATCCTCGATAGAGAAGAATACACGGAAGATGATCAGGAATGGAATGATGATTGGGTGGAGCGAGAACGTGACCCTGAGTGCTGCCCTGAATCATACGGATGGAACCTCACGTGTAGACCTGGATTCAGAGAAGTCGTCAGTGTGGTGACTGGGCTAGCACTTGCAGAGTCCTGGGGCAGTCGCAATCGTGCCATGTTGTTCCTAGATCTCTGTCGCCGTTGGCATTGCTTGACACTGTTACGATGCTGTGTCATGTTGTACATGTTCCCTGTGACCGTAAGTTTAATGTCTGCGCCACAGTGGCATCCATCGGGACCGATTGTTGTCCATTGTCGGATGTCCAGCCTGTCATCAAGGACCTGCTCAATCGGGTCTATTACAGCTCTGACACCTGGAGTCATTGCAAAAGAAGAGGGCTGAGAGACATCTATAGATCCAGTTGTGTAAAACAGTTAAACGGAGGTGACTATGTGCACTATACTATTGCAATTATCTGCATGATCATGTTTTTAGCCGTGGTGATGCTGTGGTGATGGCAAGGTGATGCCGATGTCAGCTGAACGATCGATTGATCCCTTGGTATCGTGAGAAGTGTGCCTCCACCGGAGGGGGTTGATCTGAGCCAGTGCATCAGTGGACCCCCCTCGCATACACTCCTCATCATCTTCATCTCCCTCAACCTGACCAACGACTTCCCAGAAATGGACCTCAAAGATATACTCGGAACACCCGGAGCACTAGAAGTATTTTCTAAAATTTTTAATAAGTCGGGCGCATTCACAAAACAGGTACCCCCGAGCAACACCCACAGTACCGACAATTGAAGACGAAAGGGAAAGAGACATTGATGAGGAAGAAAATGGGTGGGACAGGTTTGAAAGGACAGGCAGGCAACACAGACAATGAAGAAGATGAAGACAAAGAGGAGGGAGAGAACAGAGATGAAGGAGAAGAGGAGTAATAAGGGAGGAAGGACTAGGAGACAACAAAAGACGACACGAAGAAACACACCCAGTTCACAGTGACACCAACAAACAAACTGACCAACAAGCAAGACACACTGTGACATACCAACAATATACTGTGGAATACCAGAAAGGCCCCATCATCGTGATCGAGCTGACGAGGCTGACTGGGGCAATGTACCAACATGCCCCAACATGTCCCTTCCATTCTCCTATTTTCTCTTTTCTATCTAACTTCCTGCACATAACCCATTCACTCCGCCTCACTATAAATCCTATGCACTAATCATCCAGCTCATTTACAACACTTCATCACATTCTCAAACATTAACTACTGCACACATAACGACATTACAAACACTACCTAGAGTCTACCAGATACACCGTACAGACATATCCACACACAAATTTCTCACTTTACCATTATTTGGCTACCAGCCCTGCCCCTTAGCTCTGTAGAGTAGCTTGACCAGCAGTATGAAACCGACTTCATCATCATCATCATCTCCCTCAACCCTAAACCGCACTGCTTACCTGTCTTTTATCCAAAATAGTGCTATCAATGGGTGGTCCCTCACCTGATCGAATGATGTCTAACAACTAGACATATAAATCCTTTTCTTCTGCCTGAGTGCACCAGGCCATCCTTGATTGTCTGGTG
This sequence comes from Tricholomella constricta, assembly GCA_013368375.1. Taxonomy (NCBI): domain Eukaryota; kingdom Fungi; phylum Basidiomycota; class Agaricomycetes; order Agaricales; family Lyophyllaceae; genus Tricholomella; species Tricholomella constricta. Next base: position 56,009 of record JAACJP010000069.1, read on the forward strand.
GTTGCTCGTACACACCAGCAAAACTAAAACGGGCTAGAATGTCAAGCACTGAGGACTTTACACTTCCCCTGGTGATTCCGTATGGATTCCATGGACTCCTTGTGGAGTCCGCGGATTCCATGGAATCCATGAGGAGTCCATGTGGACAATGTTTGGGTGAGACACCACTCAAATCCAAGAGTCCAGTCCAGGTCAGTCCTTGTGGAGTCCTTGCAAATTCCGTGTGGAAAACCCGGAATCCTGGAATCCGCGCGGACTAAATTGCTTATGGAATCCACAAGGACAGCATGGAATCAAAGGACTCCGTGCTCCCCAATTTTCTAATGCAAAATTATTTGCACCAGCAGGAATTGAACCCTTGCTTTGCCACCTCGAGCATTTGAAAGTGTCGCACTAGACCACTAGGCCACTAGACCAGTTGGCAACTCACAAAGGGCATGCTACATATTGGCAAAATGCTAATGCACGTGCTTGTGACACTGGCTCTGCACCAGTGACGACCACCACCAAACCACCACCACTATCACGCTACGACAACAGCGATGACGATGAACCACCACCACCATGCCACGACAACGGCGACGATGATGACAACAACGACAACAACAACAACAACAGCAGTAGGAGAGGGCCGGATAAGGGCAGACCCCAGCTGGGGGAGAGCCACTAGGTGCGTCAACTGCGCCCACCGCCACGTACACTGACTACCACGTGCCACCAGCTGCCGCGCCAACATGACCATGGCCACGACAACGACGACAACGGCACTACCACCACCACACCACCACCAAACCACCACCACCACCACACCACCACGACGATGGCCACCTCACCAACACAACAACAACACCACGACGGGTGGTGGGGGTAGTGGGGTCGTGGGTGGGGTCGTGGTGGTGGTGGTGGTCGTGTGATGGTGGGGTGGTCGTGGTCGTGGTGGTCGTGTGGTGGTGGGGTGGTGGTCGTGGTCGTTGTGCCGTCAGTCGTGGTGTGGTGGCCCTTGTCATTGTGGTGGCCCTCGTCGTCGTCATGGTGGTCGTCATCGTGTCGTTGTCGTGGTGGTGGTTGTGGTGGCCATCGTGCTGTCACTGCTGTCGTGTAGTGGTGGGGTGGTGGTCATGGTGGTCGTGGTGGTGGGGTGGTGGTGGTCGTGGTGTCGTCGTGCCGTCGCCGTCGCGTGGGGTGGTGGCCGTCGGCTGGTCGGGTGCTGGTGGTGGCGTCGTCGTGGTGTGATGGTATGGTGGTGGTGGTGGTGGCCGTCGTCGTGGTGGTGTTGCTGCGTGGTGCTGGTGGTGCTGGTGCCGGTAGTGGTGCTGGTGTGGTGGTGGCCGTCGTCGTGGTTCTGTCATTGTCGTCGGGTAGTGGGGTCGGTGTGGTCGTGGTGGTGGGGTGGTAGTCGTGGTGGTCGTGGTGGGGTGGGGTGGTCGTGGTCGTGGTGGTGCCGTCGTGCCGTTGCCGCCGTTGCCGTTGTCGTGTGGTGGTGGGGTGGTGGTCGTGGGCTTGTTGTCGTCGTGCCGTCTACGCTGTCGCTGTGGGTGGTGGTGGTGTTGTGGGGGCCGTCGTCGTCGTGCTGTGGGTGGTGGTGCAGTGGGGGGCCGTCGTCCGTCGTTGGTGGTGGTGCTGGTGGTGGTGGTGATGGTGGTGGTGATAGCAGTAGTCCAGCGCATCAGCCAAGCGTGCCTCAGGCACGTGCATCATCACTATATAGAGCTCACCGTCCACCTGTAATCAATAGGCTCAATGGCCGAATGGTTAACCATCCTACGCCCAAGCTTTGCCTGTTGGAAAACCAAGGGTTCAAACCTGGCTGCGGCAAATATTTTTCACAAACAATATTGGGTGACCGGACTGTCTTAGGATGTCCGAGGAGTCCGTTGGATTATTCTCTGTCAGAATCCTATCGGAATCCGAGTCCGATCTGATTGTCCGACAGATTCCGATCGGACTGAATAGGACTCGGACTGGCCAAAATGAGTGGATTCTCTTGATGAAAGTCCTATGCAACTGGTCCGATCGGAGTCCTAGGATGGTCCTAGGAAGTCCTAGGAGTCCGATAGGATTCCGATCAGAATAGGTGGGGGAGTGTAAAGACCTCCCAGGCATGGCAGAATAGGATTTCAATGTCCAGTCCTGCTGCCAGGACCTGTCAGGCCATGAGCACCATGCATGAACCACATTAGAGTGGTAGAAGAAGCAATAAAGAGGTTAATTTGTGAGCGATGGAGAGGAAGGCAGTGAGGACAAAGACTCCTCAACATTATAGACCATATTATAAGTCATCAATCAGAGAAACCCAAAAGGTGCTTCGAGGCAGAGATCAATAATAGCATTCCAGAAGAAAGCTGGAGTATCTAGTTTGCTACCCCCTGGATCCCAGGGAGTGTATAGGGCAATCACCCGATATTGTACAACATGACCATGTAAGTCAGATAGCAGTAGATCACAGACTAAAACTTGCCCCACTAGATGTGGAAGAGTGAAAGAATGAGTGACAGTCAAGGAGGACCATTTGACACCAACAAGCAAACCCCATTTGCCCTTATGTCATGCACCAGTGGAGATGCCAGGTGCATCCAAAATTTGGTAATCTGGCACCAAAAATTCTCCTGAAACAGGGGTGGAGGATTTCATTTTTCCCAGGACAAATACATGAAGTGCCTCTCTTAAAATTGCACCGCGGATGGCGCTCATCTTAACAGGGTTAGCAAACAGGTAGGGGCATTACAATGTAGCGTGTCCTACAGTCCAGCGGGCCCATACATTGTAGCGTACTTGACGGCACCAGCGGGCCCGCTGGGGCCCCTACATGTAGCCGTCTGGCACGGTGCCAGCGGGACCTCTACATGTAGTCGTCTGGCACAGTACCAGCGGGCCCACTGGTGCTGCAGCGGGCCTATATGGTGCTGCAGGGGGCAGCAGGTGGGGGCTAGCGGGGCACTACCCACGTCCGCGGACCTCCGCGGGTCGTTGTCTGTGGAGCACACCCAGTATTGCAGGGGGCCGATATGGTGCTGTGGGGGGGCAGCAGGGTGGGGGGGCTTGCGGAGCACTGCCCATGTCCGCGGACGTCCACGGGTCGTTGTCTGTGGAGCACACCCAGCACTGCAGCAGGCCTATATGGTGCTGTGGGGGCCACAGAGCAGCACACCTCCGCAGACTTGCAGCGGAGCACACTACATATAGTATGTCCGCATGACATCAGGCTTGCATGGCATTACCCATGTCCGCGGACCTCCGCGGATCATTGGCACACCCAGCACTGCAGCAGGCCTATATGGTGCAGTAGGGGGCTGCGGAGCAGGGGCTGTTACACACCTCCGCAGACTTGCAGCGGAGCACACGGAGTAGCAGTAGCAGTGGAGCACAAAATCAAGAACGAAGGAATAATACTCCTTGAAAGATGGAACCGGGTGTCTTTGATCATGGTCCTATTGGGCAGTTTGGACACCAACCTTGCCAGGAAAATACAATTTGAGTATGGTTAAAGACAAGGAGCAGGGCTGTTTTGCCACCTCCGCGGAGTTGCAGTAGAGCACAAAATCAAGGAAGAAGGAATAATACTCCTTGAAAGATGGAACCGGGTGTCTTTGGTCATGGTCCTATTGGGCAGTTCGGGCACCAGCCTTGCCAGGAAAATACAATTTGAGTACGGTTAAAGACAAGGAGCAGGGCTGTTTTGCCACCTCCGCGGAGTTGCAGTGGAGCACACTACATGTAGCATGTCTAAAGTACATCTGCAGACCTCCATAGACTGTTGTCTGTGTAGCACACCTGGTGCTGCAGTGGGCCTATACAGTGCTAGGGGGCCATAGAGCAGAGGTGTTACACACCTCCACGGAGTAGCAATGGAGCACACTACATGTGGCATGTCCCACATTTCTACTGGTATACCACCTCAACAGTATACAGTATCACCATCAAATCCTGTCTGGATGTTATGGTTTACCTCCATTCAATCATGGGCCTACAGAGGAGGCTACACTTAAACCTGTAGCTCCACTATAATTGTGGTGTGGAGTTAACAAAGCCTGTATCAAGTATCAAGGGAGTGTTGTGTAATGAGTATGACCTTTGTGTTCCTTAATATTTCAATAGCAGGAGGGCTGCAACAGCTGAAGGGCCGCAACAGCTGTATCTAGCTCGATATTGACAATGCTGTGCATAAAGAGTACATTATATCGCAGTAGCAAAGTAGGTGTAAAGCTCAATATGAGAGATGGTGCTGTATCATGCACTCTGAAGCACAAACAACAAAGACTGCTGATTGACAGCTATAAGAGGACACAGGGCTACTCTCAATACATTCTCTCTGTGAATTTGTAAGAATAGCTTACATAGTGTAAATAATGCTAGTATACAGTAGAGATGATATAAGAAAGCTACAATAACATGATGCTGCAGTGAACATAAGTACTGCAGAATAAGCAATCTTTTGGATATTGGACATGTCCACTTGTCTGTAAAGTGTACCAAAGTGGTACACTTATGCACTCTCTTTGGAATCCAGCCCACATATTAGAGGTAGGCTTGGACCAGTTAGACTAAATTCAAAGCTTGTGTATCCAAGCACATATACATTTTTTGATTGACCGTGGCGTAACAATAAATATATTTTGAAATGCATTGCCACACTGCTGCTGTGCTGTCGGAGTGATGAAGTGTCAGTGGAACCAAGGCTGAAGATTACATCAATACAATTCACTTCTATTACAGGGCATGGAAACCTGCAGGTCTTGCATACTGGTTACGCCACACTGCGGAGGTGACTGAAGTCCGCGGACATGCCAAATGTCATATACCTGCTCTGTAATGTGATGTCGGTATTTGAACTGGAGCCTACATCATTGTATTTGTATACAATTTGACAATTCCATTATAGAAATTATAAAGAAGGAGAAATCACATACTGGTTGTGCAACCCCACAGCAGTGACAGAAGCCTGCAGACATGTAGGATGCCATGCCTATGCTCCATAAATTGCACTCCGTGGACCCCTATTGCTCCATATAGGCACACTGCAGAGCGGGGTCACTGGCATTATGCCTCGTATGTTGGACATGCTATATAGTGTGCTCCGCTGCAAGCATGATATATGTAGTGTGCTCCGCTGCAAGTCTGCGGAGGTGTGTAACAGCACCTGCTCTGTGGCCTCCTACAGTACCATATAGGCCCACGGCAGCCCCAGCAGGCTTGTTGACACTATGCCAGATGGCTGCACGTAGATGACGTGCTCGTACATTGGACATGATATACATAGTGTGCTCATGATATATGTAGTGTACTCCGCTGCAAGTCCGCGGAGGTGTGCTGCTCTGTGGCCCCCACAGCACCATGGAGGCCTGCTGCAGTGCTGCATGTGCTCCACAGGCAACGACCCGCGAACATCCGCGGACGTGGGTAATGCCCTGCAAGCTTAATGTTATGCAGACATACTATATGTAGTGTGCTCCGCTGCAAGTCCGCGGAGGTGTGCTGCTCTGTAGCCCCCACAGCACCATATAGGCCTGCTGCAGTGCTGGGTGTGCCTCACAGGCAACAACCCGCGGAGGTCCACAGACGTGGGTAGTGCCCTGGAAGCTCAGTGTCATGCGGACATACTATATGTAGTGTGCTCCGCTGCAAGTCCGCGGATGTGTGTAACAGCACCTGCTCTGTGTCCCCCACAGCACCATATAGGCCTGCTGGGTGTGCTCCACAGGCAACGACCCGCAGACGTCCGCGGACGTGGGTAATGCCCTGCAAGCTCAATGTCATGCAGACATACTATATGTAGTGTGCTCTGCTGCAAGTCCGCGGAGGTGTGCTGCTCTGTGGCCCCCACAGCACCATATCGGCCCCCTGCAATCCTGGGTGTGCCCCACAGACAACGACCCGCGGACGTCCGCGGACATGGGCAGTGCTCCGCAAGCCCCCCCACCCTGCTGCCCCCCCACAGCACCATATTGGCCCCCTGCAATCCTGGGTGTGCCTCACAGACAACGACCCGCAGACGTCCGCGGACATGGGCAGTGCTCCGCAAGCCCCCCCACCCTGCTGCCCCCCCACAGCACCATATCGGCCCCCTGCAATACTGGGTGTGCTCCACAGACAACAACCCGCGGAGGTCCGCGGACATTGGCAGTGCCCCGCAAGCCCCCAACCCTGCTGCCCCCCCACAGCACCATATCGGCCCCCTGCAATACTGGGTGTGCCCCACAGACAACGACCCGCGGAGATCCGCGGACGTGGGTAGTGCCCCGCTAGCCCCCACCTGCTGCCCCCCACAGCACCATATAGGCCCGCTGCAGCACCAGCGGGCCCGCTGGTATTGTGCCAGACGACTACATGTAGAGGTCCCGCTGGCACCGTGCCAGACGGCTACATGTAGGGGCCCCACTGGCGCTCCAGCGGGCCCGCTGGTGCCGTCAAGTACGCTACAATGTATGGGCCCGCTGGACTGTGGGACACGCTACATTGTAGTGCCTGTATGTGCAGGACCAAGAAGGAATAGGGAAAGAAAAAGAAAGGGAAGAAGAAGAAACGGAAACCGGGGCCTCCATGATTGAGAAAGGAGAGGTGAGACATGGGATAACATACAAATACAAAATAGGCATTTTGCATGCTAGAATAAACAGCATATGGAGGAGAATTGTAGATAAAAGATAAAACTAGAGGAACTAAAGGCATGAGAGATAAAGGTAGGCCCCAACCCAGGAAGAGATGGAAAATTTCCACCCCAAATTTATGATGCACCTGAGTCCTAATAGAAGACAAAAAGGAAAGAAGAAAAAGCTGGTCAAGAAAGATACCTGTGATGGGTCATTTTATCCATTGTCAATGTCCATGGACCCATGTTTATCATGATGGACATGAGTTTGCTTTGGACCTGTTAGGGCGACCTCCGAGCAGAGCTTAATCGTACTGGCAGAGGGGAATCCAATGTTATATTATGTACGATAGAGAGAACATAAGTAGGCCTACCTGGCAGAGGGGAATCCAATGAGAATAGAGTAAAAGATTCCCCCATGTCAGGAGGACGACTATATACAAGTATGGTACGTGAGGGCCAGTCCTCTGGGGTGTATGGTACGTAAATGGTATCGGATAGTCAGCGGCGCGTGTATGTACACGTTCCCGACGCTGTCCGATCCTCGTGGCTCAGGGTGCGGGCACGAGGTCGGGCGATCGACATCAGGATGTCGGGAGCCGGGATCGGGCGCGCGCTGGAAGGGGGAAGTAGCGACAGGAAGATATAAGTAGTTCACGCGCGAACTGTACAGACTCCTGGGTATCAAGCTGTCAGCCTCGACGGCGTACCACCCACAGACCGACGGACAGACAGAGCGTGTCAACCAGGAACTGGAACAGTTCTTGCGAGTCTTCTGCAATGAGCGCCAGAACGATTGGGAGGACCTCCTGCCCGACGCCGAATTCAGTTACAACAACCATGTACATTCGGCGACGCAGCAGACCCCCTTCCTGCTTGACACTGGTCGGCATCCGCGCATGGGCTTTGAGCCGCGTCGGGGCGCTTCCAAGAACGAGTCAGCAGACGAGTTCGTGGAGCGCATGAAGGAAGCACAGGAGGAAGCCAAGGCAGCGCTTTCAAAGGCCAAAGACGACATGGAGCGGTATTACAACCAGCGGCACGCCCCAACGCCCGACTACCAGCCTGGCGACAAGGTATACTTGGACGCGACCGACATTTCTATGACCCGACCGTCTAAGAAGTTGTCGCATCGCTACCTTGGCCCTTTCGTCGTGCAAAGGCGAGTCGGCCTGCTTGCATACCGCCTCCTGCTGCCTCAGTCCATGAAGCGCATCCACCCAGTCTTCCACGTCGTGAAGCTCATCCCCGCCGTTGCTGATCCGATCGAAGGTCGTCGATCTGATCCCCCTCCGCCCCCCGACATAATCGACGACGAACCCCATTATGAAGTTGAAAAGATCCTCGATAGCCGAACCTTCCGCAAAAAACTACAGTACAAGGTCCTGTGGAAGGGCTATGGTTACGAAGAAGCTTCTTGGGAACCTCGCGAAAATGTCGCCGCCCCCGATCTGGTACGAAAGTTCCACCGTGACAACCCTGACGCTGCCCGCCACATTCGTGGCATATTCACGTTATCCCCGGCCGTCTTCGCCACCGCGGCCCCGCACCGAGTCGTTGCGATTCAAAAGGGGGGGTGATGTTAGGGGAACGCCCGTTCATGCCCTCCGACGCTCACCGACTGTCCCCCGACACGTGCGATCGCTCCCGACCGATCGCGCCCCCGACCCCGACGCTCCGACCCAAGCGTCGGTGTACATACTTATACATCCCTGTCGCTACCTCCCCTTCCAGCGCGCGCCCGATCCCGACGTCCGACATCCCGACGTCGGTCGCCCGACCTCGTGCCCGCACCCTGAGCCACGAGGATCGGACAGCGTCGGGAACGTGTACATACACGCGCCGCTGCCCATCCGTTATCATTTACGTACCATACACCCCAGAGAGCCGGCCCTCACGTATCTTACTCGTATATAGTCATCCTCCTGACATGGGGGAATCCTTTACTCTATTCTCATTGGATTCCCCTCTGCCAGGTAGGTCTACTTACGCTCTCTCTACCGTACATAATATAACATTGGATTCCCCTCTGCCAGCACGACTAAGCTCTGCGCTGAGGTCGCCCTAACAGCAGAATAGAGTAACTCTAGAAACCCGACGAAGCCGACCGATCCGCTTCCGCGCCGAAACACGCGTCTGCTACACGCGACCGTCCAACGCGCGCTCGCTCCGATCGCCCGCCCAGTCCCGTTTCGAGATGTCCGAATTTGGTGACATGTCGCAGCGACCGTTCTCTCCCTTCCTCACGACGGAGGAGCGGTTGGCGAATATGGAAGCCACAATTTCGGCTCTCTCTGCCTCCAATACCTCCAACTCGGCCTCTATGGACCGCCTCTCCGCTCTTTTCGAAAAATTCATGTCGGGGACACCCCCCAATCCCACCCCCGCTGCTCCCGAAGCAGACACGACCCCCCCGCCACCTGAGACGACCACCCCGCTGCCAGGCTCTCTGCGATCGGGATCGCACCACCTCCGACCGTCGCCCCCTCCCATTTACGACGGCGCCCGATCGGGCGGTCGCGCGTTCTTGAACGCCTGCAAGCTCTACTTCTCCTTGTGCGGGGGAAGTTTCGCCGACGACCACGCCCGAATAGTATGGGTGCTGTCGTACATGCAGCACGGGCGAGCCGCCGACTTCGTCAGTCGGGTGTTCCAGTTCGGAACCGCCAAGGACGTCTTTCCCGCCTGGAAGGACTTCGAAGACACCTTCCGTGGCGAGTTCTTCCTCTTCGACGAGGTCGCCGATGCCGCGCTCATCCTGGAGTCGACGGCGTACTTCCAGAACGGTCGATCGATCGACGAGTACATCGACTCGTTCCGATCCCTGTGGGTCAAGGCGGGCTACCCAGATGGGCGTCACCTGGTCCTCAAATTCCGTCGGGGAATGGACCCGAAGCTCTCGAGGCGACTCAGAAGCATCACCACGGGTCGCCCGCACGACGAGAAGATTGAGGAGTGGCTGAGGATCGCTCGTTCTCAAGATTTCATCATGAGGTCGGAGGACGACTTCCACCGTCGGATGGTCCCGACAAAGGCGCCCGACAGCCGCCCGCCCACCACCGCAGCTGCACGATGGGCGTTCGCTACTGCCCCCGCTCCCGCTCCCGCTCCCGCTCCCCCCGCCCCCCGCGCTCCTGCCGCACCAGCCCCCAGGCCGATCCCCCAGGGCATCCCAATGGACGTAGATCGGATGCGCGATCGAGTCGCGCCTGCCGACGACCACTGTTTTCGGTGCAAGAAAAAGGGTCACTACTCTCGTGACTGCCCTTTGCGCTGGGACGTGCGCCACATGCTCGATGATGAGCTGGAGGCGCTTATCATGGAACGTCTAGCTCGCAAGGACGCAGTCCCCGCCGACCCGACTCCATCGTCGGCCGACGCGACCGCCTCCGACGCCGAGGAGGGTTTTTAATTACACAACGAGTGGAACGTACGCCCCCGTTGTCTAGTTGTAATCGGTTCGCTCCTTTATCCATAGAATACGCCAATACACCTAATATTGCTGCTATTCCGACGAGTGAACCGACCGACAAAGACGTACAAAACCCCTCCGACCCGACGACACCGATCGCAGTCGCAAAGCCGATCGCCCCGTCGCGTCGTGGCCTACCCCGCTGGGAAAAGCGACTCCCTAGTCGCTTCATCGCCGCTGCCTCCCCCTGCCCCAGATCCCTGTGGCTCAACGTCGAACTGGAGACCACCGACACCCAGGAGTCGCATGCCGTCACTGCCCTAGTGGACAGCGGAGCGACCGGCAGTTTTCTCAATGTCGCTTTCGTCGAGAAACACAAGCTCACGACCAAGGTGCTTAGTCGGCCATCCCCGGTTTACAATGTGGACGGCACTCTCAACGAAGGCAGTTCGGTCTCTTGCATCGTAGAAGCTGTCTTGCGATACAACGGTCATACCGAACGAGCCGTCTTCGGGGTCACCCAGTTAGGCAAGCAAGACATGATCCTCGGGTTCAACTGGCTTAAAAACCATAACCCCGAGATCGACTGGGAGACCAAGGAGGTGAAGATGAGTCGCTGTCCGACGCAGTGCGGCACCTGCAAGGACGAGGTCAAAGCCGATCGGCGCGCACGCACCAAAGTGCGCGCAGCGATCCGCGCCTGTCGAGCCGACGGTATACCGATGACTGAGCCCGACCTGCGAGCCCCGACCAACCCGTATGTTGAGGACAACTCTGATGAGGAGGAGTTCCTCCCCTACACCCCGATCCTGGAGGAACCTGACCCAGAGTCTGACGACTTCCTGGTGGAAACCTTCCTGAGTGGCGATCGCATCTTCGCGACCGCGATCCACCCGACTCCGACCGCCGAGCATATTCGGGCCAGCCAAACGACATCGCAGCGACTTGCGGAAGGGCACGCTGCTAACTCCGTGCCCAGAACTTTCCGCGACGCAGTACCGACCCACCTCCACGACTTTGAAGATGTCTTCTCCAAAGTCGCATTCGATGAGCTTCCAGAGCGCAAGCAATGGGACCATGCCATCGAACTGGAGCCGGGCGCGTCGCCGACGGGCACGAAGGTCTACCCGCTCTCACCGGCAGAACAGGTCGAACTCGACGCGTTCCTCAAGGAGAACCTCGAGACAGGTCACATCCGACCGTCCAAGTCGCCCATGGCGTCGCCGGTCTTCTTCATCAAGAAGAAGGACGGGTCGCTCCGACTGGTTCAGGACTATCGGACGCTCAATGCGCTCACGGTGAAGAACCGATACCCGCTGCCCCTCATTAGCGAACTGGTGAATAACCTTCGCGGCGCGCGGTACTTCACCAAGTTGGACGTCCGATGGGGGTACAACAACGTACGGATCAAGGAAGGCGACGAGTGGAAGGCAGCGTTTCGGACGAATCGCGGCCTCTTCGAGCCGCTCGTCATGTTCTTCGGCCTCACGAACAGCCCCGCCACATTTCAGACCATGATGAATGATATCTTCCACGATCTGATCGCTGAAGGTGTTGTTTGCGTGTACCTCGATGACATCTTGATTTATACAAAGACGCTAGAGGAACACCGTCGGGTCACGCGACTGGTACTGGACCGACTCTGCGAACATCAGCTGTTCTTAAAGCCCGAGAAATGCGAATTTGAGCAGACTAAGATCGAGTATCTCGGGCTGATCATTTCGCAAGGGCAAGCGGAAATGGATCCGGTTAAAGTCGCTGGAGTGTTGGAATGGCCGGTGCCGAAGAACAAGAAGGAGGTGCAAGCGTTCCTAGGCTTCACCAATTTCTACCGACGGTTCATCCAGGACTTCTCGCACCACGCCCGACCCCTGTTCGATCTGACAGGCAAGGACGTCGCCTGGCGATGGGGAGAGTCGGAGCAGTCGGCCTTTGCCCTTCTGAAGTCTGCGATCACATCGGGGCCAGTCCTCATGTTCCCCGACGACGATCGACCGTACCGCATCGAAGCCAACTCGTCCGACTTCGCAACGGGCGCAGTCCTGTCGCAAGAGTCGCCGTCCGATGGCAAGTGGCACCCGGTCGCGTTCTACTCGAAGAGCTTGAACGCCGTCGAGCGGAACTACGAGATCCATGACAAAGAGATGCTGGCGATCATCCGGTCTCTGGAGGAATGGCGACACTTCGTAGAAGGCGCAAAGCACAAGGTGGAGATCTGGACCGACCACAAGAACCTTGAGTACTTCCTCACCGCGAAGAAACTCAATCGGCGTCAAGCCCGATGGTTGCTTTACCTCGCTAACTTCGACTTCGCCCTCCACCACCGTCCTGGCCGTAGCATGGGCAAACCCGACGCGTTATCGCGTCGCCCCGACCATGGCGACGGAAGCGCCGACAACGCCAACATCGTGCTGCTCAAACCAGAATTCTTCGCCGTTCGTGCAACTGAAGGCCTTGCACTGGTCGGAGAGGAGGATGATGTGCTGAAAGCGATCCGCAAGGGCAATCGCGATGGGGCTCAGGAGGATGCGGTCGCGAAAGCGGCGCAACTGGTCAAGAGTGGGGAGAGGAAGGCGGTCTCTGCTCACGTTCCGTGGACGGATCTATGTCCCGAACGTCCCAGACCTTCGCCGACGCATTGTGGAGCAGCACCACGACTCCAAGGTCGCCGGTCACCCCGGTCGCTGGAAGACGCTCGAACTGGTGTCGCGCAACTACTGGTGGCCCCAGATGTCGCGCTTCATCGGTTCGTACACCAGCACCTGTGACATGTGTCTGCGCACGAAACCTCGCTGCCAACTCCCCGTCGGACAGCTGCAGCCGCTTCCCATCCCCGAAGGCCGATGGAATGTCGTATCGGTCGACTTCATCACCGAACTTCCAGAGTCCAACGGCCACGACGCGATCATGAATGTCGTGGATTCGGTCGGAAAGCGCGCGCACTTCATCGCGTCGCACACGACTTGTTCAGCCCTGGGAGCTGCGAACCTCTACCGTCGCCACGTCTGGAAGCTGCACGGTCTCCCCGACGCATTCGTCTCCGATCGACGTCCACAGTTCGTCGCTGAGTTCACGCGCGAACTGTACAGACTCCTGGGTATCAAGCTGTCGGCCTCGACGGCGTACCACCCACAGACCGACGGACAGACAGAGCGTGTCAACCAGGAACTGGAACAGTTCTTGCGAGTCTTCTGCAATGAGCGCCAGAACGATTGGGAGGACCTCCTGCCCGACGCCGAATTCAGTTACAACAACCATGTACATTCGGCGACGCAGCAGACCCCCTTCCTGCTTGACACTGGTCGGCATCCGCGCATGGGCTTTGAGCCGCGTCGGGGCGCTTCCAAGAACGAGTCAGCAGACGAGTTCGTGGAGCGCATGAAGGAAGCACAGGAGGAAGCCAAGGCAGCGCTTTCAAAGGCCAAAGACGACATGGAGCGGTATTACAACCAGCGGCACGCCCCAACGCCCGACTACCAGCCTGGCGACAAGGTATACTTGGACGCGACCGACATTTCTATGACCCGACCGTCTAAGAAGTTGTCGCATCGCTACCTTGGCCCTTTCGTCGTGCAAAGGCGAGTCGGCCTGCTTGCATACCGCCTCCTGCTGCCTCAGTCCATGAAGCGCATCCACCCAGTCTTCCACGTCGTGAAGCTCATCCCCGCCGTTGCTGATCCGATCGAAGGTCGTCGATCTGATCCCCCTCCGCCCCCCGACATAATCGACGACGAACCCCATTACGAAGTTGAAAAGATCCTCGATAGCCGAACCTTCCGCAAAAAACTACAGTACAAGGTCCTGTGGAAGGGCTATGGTTACGAAGAAGCTTCTTGGGAACCTCGCGAAAATGTCGCCGCCCCCGATCTGGTACGAAAGTTCCACCGTGACAACCCTGACGCTGCCCGCCACATTCGTGGCATATTCACGTTATCCCCGGCCGTCTTCGCCACCGCGGCCCCGCACCGAGTCGTTGCGATTCAAAAGGGGGGGTGATGTTAGGGGAACGCCCGTTCATGCCCTCCGACGCTCACCGACTGTCCCCCGACACGTGCGATCGCTCCCGACCGATCGCGCCCCCGACCCCGACGCTCCGACCCAAGCGTCGGTGTACATACTTATACATCCCTGTCGCTACCTCCCCTTCCAGCGCGCGCCCGATCCCGACGTCCGACATCCCGACGTCGGTCGCCCGACCTCGTGCCCGCACCCTGAGCCACGAGGATCGGACAGCGTCGGGAACGTGTACATACACGCACCGCTGCCCATCCGTTATCATTTACGTACCATACACCCCAGAGAGCCGGCCCTCACGTATCTTACTCGTATATAGTCATCCTCCTGACATGGGGGAATCCTTTACTCTATTCTCATTGGATTCCCCTCTGCCAGGTAGGTCTACTTACGCTCTCTCTACCATACATAATATAACATTGGATTCCCCTCTGCCAGCACGACTAAGCTCTGCGCTGAGGTCGCCCTAACAGTGGCAGTATGAGTCAGCTGTAGACTTGTAAAAGTTACAGTGAGACTAGTGACCTTGCGATGCCCCAAGTGCGTATGACCCAATTCTATAGTGAGAAAAGGCAACTACACAGGCGTAGGGACGGTGGTACAAGGTTAAAAGCTAAAAAGAGTGGCTGTGCTAGGAATGACCAAATAAGGCCTGAACCGTCCTTACATACCTTTCAGATTGTATCCACAATCTCAACCATAAGAAAAAAAAATTTCCTAACCTCCAATGTGTCCTCATCCATGTCTTGTGGTTCGCTTGTTGGTAGATGTTGTCCATCCTATATGGTCATGATATCCTTCCTTGAGCAGTCATCCTATCCCTCCCATATGCCCTCCAAAATCGGTGCTGGGGTCCACCTATCCCCCCCCCCTCCGAAAAAAAGAAGAGGTCGGAAGATGAATAAAATGAGGGATGGGTGGGTGGGAATGAGCATAGTCATCCAAAAAGCGCATAAGCATGGTCATAGAATCATAAGGCCCATTATTGTTGTGAGCAAAACTCGAAAGCGCTCTAAGAGGTCGCACATGAGGTGTTCTAGTGGTTCGAGCATGTAGCGCCATCCGGATTCGAACACTTGATGTTCTAGTGGGTTGAGTCAAACATGCTCTAGTGGGGCGAAAACCATGGGCTCCATCATGTCAAGTAACGTGAGCTCTAATGGGACGAGTACCAGGTGACTCTAGCAGGCCGAGCGACGGCGACGAAGGCTTGGGTGAGTGAAGGACTGGTAATCTCGTGCTAGCCTAACATGCTCTAGTGAGGCAAAAACCATGGGCTACATCACATTGAGTAACATGAGCTCTAATAGGATGAGTACCAGGTGACTCTAGGAGGCTGAGCGAAGAAGGCTCATGTGAGTGATGGACTGGTATTCTTGTGAGGTGAGCATGGCCTCCTCTAGTGGGTCAAACAGCATTCGAGAACATCTGACAATGCACACTCTAGTGGGTCGAATACCCCATGTACTAAAGGGACGAACAAGTGCGAAGAATTGGTGTCACGAGCAGATGATGGGTGGAATGGGGGCGTGAATGTCGATATCAAGTCAGCGTCGAGTGGTGTCCGATTCAGTGATATTACTGCAAAGGTCTCAACCCTTAGGCCAATCTCATGGGACAGCCCAGGTACCACAGTGATACAGGCGAGGTGCGTAGGTGCAAATGGTACATGCAACCAAGACCTCCTAGATACTAGATAGCATGAGATATCCCAGTACCTGCTCGCACACATTGGGAGACGTGTATGCAACGAATGGCGACCAGTGCCAAAGATGACAGGTCGAAGGTGAATGGGGGTCAGATTCACCAGAAGGGTGGGGAAGGCGGTGCATTTCCGCACATAGCCACGCAAAAGCGCATAGAAGAGTGCCGGCCAGAGGCACTACAACACAGAATCCCAGATTCTGGAGTAACCACAAAAGGAGATGTTGGGAGGAAAGGAGTGCATGTAAATGGCCTAGAATGCGATGTGAAACAGCCCAGAGATATCCCAGAACATGAGCAGTTTGGTGTGGTAGGGGGTGGGGGTGAAGAATGTTGAGCACATCACCAAATGCAAACAGCTGAATGAAATGCCATAAACCCATATATCAGCAGAAAGCATTCGACGAGACGATTTCAACAAATCAATAATCGAATGAATCGGTGTAGCGATTGCCGAGACATGATCAACATGGTGAAAAAGTGCAAATTTGTTGATGGGGGAGGAGGAGGTGGGTGTGGGGGGCCATCCAGGTATTGGCAGGACCAGAAAAACGACGCCTTGAAGGTGCAAAAAAGACCTAAGGACCAGGAACACTGGTTCCAGAGATATGGCCCAACCCTTCTGCCATATCACAACCTTCTCTCAACACAACACCCAGATCCTACCCAAACCTCTCCTAATCCTTCCAACAGTGACAGGGCCCAAGGTTCAGAAGAAAAACTAGGCCCAGAGAGTGGTAGATTGGTCCAGAAATCAGAGAAAAGCAGGTTTACAGTGTGTTGCCAGAATCTCCACTATAGCCTCAGTGAGGGGCCACCAAGGCTGGATACACAAAAAAATGTAAAAGTTATAGTGAGACTAGTGACCTTGTGATGCCCCAAGTGCGTATGACCTAATTCTATAGTGAGAAAAGGCGACTACACAGGCGTAGAGACGGTGGTACAAGGCTAAAAACTAAAGAGAGTGGCTGTGCTAGGAATGACCAAATAAGGCCTGAACCGTCTTTACAAGACTTGTGAGCTTGGCTTGTGCAGATCAGAGCTGATTGTGGTAAGAGACATTGGAGATCATATCACCAAGCATAGCCCCCACCTCATGTTGTGTGCTGAGAAAACTTTGAAACATGTCTTGTTGCTGATTAGCGAGGGTGGTGAGGGTGTCCTGGAACAACACTTGTTGCATTTAGACAGAGTCCAGCTGTGTCTAGGTATGCAGGTCGGGCAAAGCGGAGGGGGCTGCAGTATGCCACCATTGCATAGGGAAACACCTTTGGTTCAGTCAGGATGTGGAGGTACTCAGGTTTACTGGGTTAGATGTTGAGGCCCTCAAAGGCATTGAAGGGATCTCGAACAAACTTTTCAGTGATTGTGGGCATCTCCAATACAACATAGTAAACCACATCTTCGGGTACAAGGTGCGAGGATCAAATGAGCATAGTCTTTGCCAATTGACCATGCTTAGCTTGGAGATAGCAGTCAATGATCATTTTGAGGGTCATTAATGATATGTGGCCACCCCTACAACAACAACTTCAGGGGCATAAACGAGCTCAATGTAATGCAAAATGCAAGGGATAAAAGTATGACCCTTGACCACTAGTAGCTGGCTCATGAGGAGGTCAATACTTTCCTTCTAAATGAATTGGAAGGTAACACATGGCAGGGACATAGCTGTGTTCATGGTGCAAGCCTGAAAGTCATAGTGGTGTCACTTCAGGATTCCTTTGAGGCCACATTTGAGTTCTCCAATCCCAATGCCATGGTTATCCCTGAACCAGACTGTCCTCTTTTTATCATACCCAGCAGTGATGTTTCATCCACCACTGGTCCCTTTGTCAAGGCCCTAGATCATTTCCCTGACAGCAGACATATAGTCCAGGCATGGGTTAGCTTTGTATTCACCTTGGAAAGTGCAACAGCATAGTCGAAGGAATGCAATGGGGCGGCTTCATGCATGGGTTGCATGACACTCAGGTTTGGCAGCTTGTTTTTCTTGCTGAGGTCATCCAGGATGCGCTGCAGGTGTTAGATGACTGGGTAGGGAAAGTGTAATCCAACCCCCATACAATAATTTCCACCCCCGTGGAAAGGTGCACTTGAGTGGGGAGGGCAGAGAGCTCCTATTGGTATCTGTCATCAGCAGCATTTCCTATCAGAGGAGGAGGGTCGCATTTTCTGCCTGTCTCATCATTGGGGTTTCTACTGTGACCAACCATTTTGGGTCTAACCTCCATAGAAGTAGGGGTGACATTGTTGAAACATCCTCAGGGATTCTCACCACAGCTATCTCCCTCTTGTAAGTTAGTCCAATTTCTCTGCTGTCCTCAGAGATTCAGCTCATGACTATCCCCAGATAGTCCATTCAGGGCACCTTGGGTTTCAGTTAAATAGTATTTCATCATTAACTCATGTCTGAAAAATATGCCGGAAATTTTTCCGTCAACCAACCCATGCATGATGCTCAATCAGATGAACATCAATCCCAGTCCGATGTCAGAGGAAACAGATGTCTCTCCGATTCTGGTGCTAGAGGAAACAGACACTCCTCTGACTCTGCTGGGGTAACTATCAGATCCGGAACCTCTTACCTGGGTAGACAAATTGAGTTTGGTCCCTCTGCTATCGCAAAACTCGATTCTCTCATCACCGAATTCAGAGATGGCAAAAGCACCAAAGCAAATGTTATCTACAAGGCGCACGACTACATCAACTCAATCAAAGGGAGTTTGCCTGAGACTCAAAAGTTTGCTTTCAGTGAATTTATCTTGACCATTGACTCTGTCAAGATTCTCGCCGATTCAACCAGATGTCACGGTGATCAGGCTCAACATGGACTCAAGGATACGGGACAAGGTACCACATCCCCAGCCAAACACATGAGGTCTCGACAGATGCAGATGCCGGCTCTAGAAGAGAGAATGATTTGTAATTCAAAAGCAGCAGAAAACACAGGAAGCTCACCATATTTGACCTCCCCTGGCACGGGGAAGAAATCATTGCTCGACAAGATGAAAGAGCATCTTGTCAAGCTACCTAGGGTCTCCTCTACCTGTACGAGCGGGACCCCGCTTGGGTCCGCTGACAAATTATCATATCCAGAATCGCACCCCCAACAATTTTCCTGGGAGAATGGGACACAATCTTCTGTGGAACCCCAGTCAATCTTGATCGCTTCTTCAGTTCCGTCCACCACGTTCTCCCTCCTAAAGGACCTAAAGGAGACGTTGAATGTGTGGGATCTACTGAAATCAGATTTAGTAACCCAGAACCATCCAAGCATATCCAAACCCCAAGCGATTGGACTACAGCATGGGATGACATATCAGAGGTGATGTCTATCACCTTCCCCTATCGAGCAAAGGAACTCAAAGAATATAACATGTACATTAGTTCTGAATTTTCAGCCAAACAACCTTCCTTGCATTGCAAGGTCATCCTCTATAACATTGCAATCAGGAATTTTGTTGCAGGAGGACAGTGAAACCTCCTCTCAGGTTACTATGCCTGACCTGTTCTTTGGTGCTACTGTTCAATCAGTATTTTCACATTATCACAACAACAAGATAAATTCACCTCAGATAACTTTGTAGCTTGTCAGAGGCATGTGCTAGCATGTTACTCCAAGTTCATTGAACTGAAAGTGTGTGGAGGTTATGAAGTTCCTTGTTCAAGCATGATTCTGGAGGTTGTCATGTCTGCTGGTTGAATGGCAAGCAAACTTTGAAATTAGTGGTGAGCATGTCAATGCCAGTCGGTACACCGAGTCAAGCGGAACCTGAAGACTACCATTGATTAAGCATGACAAACTGTGACCACTGACTGAGAAGAACACCGAGGATCAGGTTAGGCATAGTACCACCTTTTCACCAGGTTTCATTTCACCATCATTGCGCCTGACGGTGTTGAATCTGGGAATGCAAGCAGAAGCAAATCCAGATCAGGTTTGCATAACCAGACCGGTGGACGAAAGATCAAGACTGGCAGATTGTGTCCAAATTCTCCCACATCCTGCAGATACCTTCATACCTGTAAGGTCTATGGTAACTCGGGGCATGGCCAACGTGATTGTGTTCAAGGCAGACATGATTCACGGGGTGCAACCTAGGTTTCTCCATTACAACCTTTGGCAAACCAATGATTGTCTTTCACCCATGGCCGCCCTTTGGACCGAAAAAGCCCTTCTGTTACCTTTGTCTCCTTTGTCTGAATCAACAAATCCTGTCGTTTCTAAAACAATATCCGAAAATCCATCTCTTTTTGCCATCGTTACATCAATAAATGTGGACCTATATGAACATCTCTTGGCTATACATCCAAATCAGCCATTTGCTGTGTCTGTTTGCAGAGGAGTCCATGAAGGATTCTGACCTTGGGCAGATACACATTACAGGAGTTATCCAGATACTCTCGATGAGTTGTTCCCTATACCTAAGGATCCTGTTGAAGCGCAATTTCTCCATGACCAGCATGACAAGGAATTCACGAAGGGTTGCTTCTATGCTCTGTTTGGTGAGGACCTCCTCCCAGGCATGTACAGCATGCCTATTGCTGTGCTGAAACCTGGGTTGGACAACCTTTGTATGGTCACTGACGAGTCAGCCAGAAAACTCTTACTTAATCCTATGACTCCACGAGATGGATTCACTTGCGGTTATCCTCTCAATAACATGTGCCACCTTGGCAATATGCTCCTTTTCCTCAAAAAATCCTTGCCAGACATTAAATTAACCTTCTACAAATCTGATGTTCATCCCTACTGGAAGATTAAGCAAGTTAATACAATAGACAGTCAAAGACAAATTGATCGCAATGGTGCCTTTGGTGGTCAAGCCTCCAGGAACTTCTGGATTGCATTCATAGCCCTTGTAATCTGGATTGCTCATTTTGTTAAACCCATCAACCTACTCCTCTCTTATTCTGATGACTGCTTAAGCCCAGGAAAGAAGGGCAACATCACCTTTTATGCCCCTTACAACAAATTCCTCTTAATGAACCAGTGCAAACTTCTCCTATTGTGGGACGACCTCAGGATCTCCCATAAAGAGAGCAAACAAATTTCAGGTTCCCCTCTTACCATTATCAACATAGAAGTCGATGCCGCTGCCCTTACCTGCACATTGCCATCTGAAGCCTGTCTTGACCTCCTTGAGCAGATAAAGCACTTGACATCCTAAAAAAATTCAAATAGTGCTCGTTTCCCTCTCAAGACTTGGCATAGAAGGCCTGTAGGTGCTGTGCACAACAACAAAACAACTAACAACTAAAATGGGCAAGAAGTGTTAAAAGTTCCCAAACACGCAAGTGTGCAGGGCTTGTAAAGAGTTGCAATACGAAGCTAAAGTATGGTCCGACCTGTAATCGGTGGAACGGACTGGGTTACGATGATCATGACGATATGTGATCGGTTTGCGATGAGTGTCGGTCGTAAACACAACCCGGGTGTCTGTTAGGGCGACCTCTGAGCAGAGCTTAGTCATACTGGCAGAGGAGAATCCAATGTTATATTATGTACGATAGAGAGAACGTAAGTATGGCGTACCTGGCAGAGGGGAATCCAATGAGAATAGAGTAAAGGATTCCCCCATGTCAGGAGGACGACTATATACGAGTATGGTACGTGAGGGCCGGTCCTCTGGGGTGTATGGTATGTAAATGGTATCGGATGGTCAGCGGCGCGTGTATGTACACGTTCCCGATGCTGTCCGATCCTCGTGGCTCAGGGTGCGGGCACGAGGTCGGTCGACCGACGTCGGGACGTCGGGAGTTGGGATCGGGCGCGCGCTGGAAGGGGGAAGTAGCGACAGGAAGATATAAGTATGTACACTGACGCTTGGAGCAGAGCGTCGGGGTCGGGATCGCGATCAGTCAGGAGCGGTCACATGAGTCGGGGGACGGTCGGTGAGCGTCGGAGGGTGCGAACGGGTGTTCCCCTAACAGTGTCGGTTGTGTGATACGAAACAAATGAGACTGACAAGGAGAACTCACGAGTTCTTGATAATGGTTACTTGACTGAACAACAATTGACGAATATGATTTCTGGCGACGAGTGCGACAATGTGCGATGAGTTTTACGATCGGAACAACTCCGAGACAACGATGAAGGGGGTTTTGAGCTATTAACTCTTAGTTTTTGAGGGATAATACAAGGTGTAATTCACTGGAGTTTGAAGGTACTACACGGTGCGTCTTTTATACTTTTACAATGGTGTTACCGTTCCTAAGAGCAACCAGGCAGGTGTTTGTTGGTATACTGGAGAGTCGCTGCCAAGCTTGGTACCGCGCGACTCATTTTTGAAGAGACAGGACAGTGTGATGCGCTATTGATCGGATGTGGGCGTCGGGTCAGATATCTGGGCATGTCATTGATCGGAGGTGGACGTCGGGTTGGCTATATCGGATATATGATCGAGGGATCCGTGAGCACGGAGCTCCGTGATGCGGCCAGATCAGTGCCGTGGCTGACTGATCGGAAGAACTGAGTATTTTGTGGTGTATTTCGAATTCGGGAGTGGTTTCTGCTGTGTATAGGGGCCTAGGATGTGAATGTGTGTGGTTGCTGGCTGATTCTTCGGTTATCCCGAAGCCTATGTGTCAAGAAAGGGGTTGTCTGACTGTTGTGGCGCATTTCTGATCAGTACTTTGGTCATGTTTGTCACTTCCGCTTTGGTACACTTTCATAGAGGTCAGAACGTCGGTTGGAGCGTCGGTCGGCGCTCAGTCTTAGGTGGTGCACATCAACGTGCTATTGTCCTCGGCCATGCCATTAATAATTCCACTGAGCGCAACCACAATTCTGCTCTAAATTCCCATCTTGAATTCATCCGCATCCATAACTTGCCACTAGATCCTACCACCAACACTCTCAGCCTCTTCACCATGTTCATGTCCCATCACATCAAGCCCAAATCTGTTGGGACATATCTATCTGGCATTTGTAAATGCTTGAGGCTTACTTCCCAGTATTTGTGAACATAGAAATTCTGCCCTTGTTTTCTGCACATTAACAGGTTGTGAACGTCTACACGCTGTCCAACTTCTCGCAAATGAGCCCTCACCCCTAATGACCTTACTTTGATTATCTCTCATTTCTCCACCCCTAGTGTTTGAGTGTCATGTCAGGTCTGGTCTTTTGCTTTTTTGGGCCCCAACATGACCTTGACTAGTTGTAGAAGTCTCTAAAAACTTGCAACTGCAACCCGACCACCTACAGCCAGTTGGTATCAGTTGTGTGAGGTGTTGCAACTAGTTGCAACTAGTTACAACCTGACCACAGTTGCGACCGGTTGCAACTAGTTGCAGCTGGTCAAAACTGCTTCAGAGTATACTAAACAGTGCAATTCTTACACTACAAGTTCTGCAGTATAAAGACAGTAATATATGTTGGGCAGGAAACTGGTGTATGTAAGTATTACAAGGTAAAATAAGGTCTGAGGTATTAGTACCTTAGTGATTGACTGAGCTGAGGTGCAAGATCTTGATCAAGTTTTCCATGACCAGTGGTTGTGTTGCGATCAGTTATGACCAGTTGCAACCAGTTGCTGAGTGCTCAGAATTCTGTGCAACTGCAACTGCAACTAATAATTTCTGTCTCCAACTGCAAGTGGAAGTCGGGTTGTTTCCAGTTGCAGTCAAGTTGAGTTTTGGTTGTTTGCAGTTGGTATAACATGACCCTCAAACACTATCCACCCCACTCCCTTATGATGACCAATAGTTTGTCCAACTCTTAACCGGCTTTTATACTTTGATGTGCTTTGGTGAACTTACCTACCCTGATGACGTCAATTGATGTGTGTAAGGGTGCTTACAATCTAATCCAATAATCTTATCTAATTGTATCTTATCGAGACAATTACGTTATTGTTTGGCAACACCCTCTGGTATTGCCTATTTAATTAATTACATTACATAAGTATAGACCAGACCTTGTAACATCACCTACACATAGCAATCGACGGACTAATCAAGCTTACGTGCAGCATGAACTGCCAGGTCCTGGTTTCCCCTACCATGTATCAGTTCTCCTTGCCAAGTCACAAGGCCAACAGATTTTTCGAGGGCAACACCATCATAATTCCAAAAAATCTGTCCCTCCACGACCCTCACTCTCAGTTCCTCTCGTACTTGGCCTTACGCAACAGCAAATTTCCACTATCCTCCACACTCTGGTTACGGTCTGATGGGTCAGTCCCTACATAATCATTCTTCATCAAAGAATTATGTCTTTTCTCTGACTTCTCCATCGCTGGCCAATCTACATGCCGGTGGCGCCACCTCTCTCGCTTCCAATGGCATCACCCCTTCCATCATTCAATTTATTGGCTGTTGGTCTTCTGATTCTTTCCGAATTTACATTCATAAAAACACCATATTGATCCAAGTGCTGCTCTTTGCTCGCTCCACTCCTGATTCTTATTTCCATCACTATTGTTCTCTTTCTTTCTCCAAAAAATCTTCACCCTCCTTTCAGCTACATACTCTATTTCTCCCTTTGCATATTGTATATTTCCTGTTCCCCCCCCCCCCCCCCCCAACCTTCTACCTATTTCTGCGCTCCTGTCATCGTTCCTCATCTCCAGCTATTTAGCCTTTACCTTGCTACAAAAATACAAATGCAAAATTGGGCCGCTGACTAAAAGGCCACCTCTGCCCAATGTGTGTTGTGTTCGCTCCTGCTGCGCCCTGATTTTTCATTGGTCGAGTTTAAACAATTGTTTACTCAAGTCCAATGAAAATCCATGGTGCTCTAAATGCACGCCCTTTGTCTTCTGCGGCGGCCCGAAAGATATGGTGAGTGAACGGCGGTGACTGATAACGGGTCAGAACAGGGATCGGGATCAATGTGGGCTCTGACAGTTTATGTCCCCTCGCGGTGGGCTCCAGATGTGGGGACTGGTGAGACTGCAAGTAGGAGAGACAAAGGACTTCGGACCGCACAAGTGACCGGAAACACGGTGAAGAGAAAAGCAATCAGGCCCGGTATCAGATATAAGCACAGTTTATTCAGTAGTAAGTAATGGCGTCAATAGAATGGGGTTCTCGATCAGATAGTCGTCAGAAAGGAAAGAAAGAGGGAGCCCATGTTCTCTGCCTCGAGGAGTTCTACATATTGGAGGTAAGCATGTGTGTGATCTGAATCTTCTGATCCGTAGATCTTATCTTATTGTGACCGTCGTTCATCGTTTCCGTGTGTGTGTGGTTTCCTCGACCAGCTCGACCTATATCCCCACATCTCCCCCTCACTTTTGAACATCAACCGTCCCTGGTTGATCTTCCATCCCCATAACCTCCTACTCCTCATCCTCAATCCCAGTCAAATCTTCGGCATCCACATACTCCGTCACCTCCACTGCCTTCTTCGAACGCGCGCGATACGGAATTAAACGAAAGGCGCCGAACTTCAGTCTCGATAACGCACCATTGACTTCTGCTAGACGATACGCTCCACTTCGCAGACGACATGCGACAACCATCGGGCCGAAATAACGAGGACGGCACTTCCTCCCGAGGTCAGGCTCAATCTTTTTGTTCAACACCATGACGAGCTCTCTGGGTTTGAAATTATAGTCGTGAATGATGTTTTCGTGTTGTTTGACGAAGTCAGCTATAGATTTGTATCGATGCTCTAGAACCTGATGGTGGATGCGCGCGAGGTCTTCGTCTCGGCGTTCAAGTTGTATCGCGCAATTCATAATAAGTTCCGCGTCGGAGAGTCGAGATGTAATTTCTGGGAATAGGAATGTGGATTCGGTGATATCGAAGGGAAGGAGGGGTTCGGTTCCCGTCGCTGCATAGAAGGGTGAGTGTCCGTATCGTTTACGGGTCGTGATTCGGTCTGCCCAGAAGATGTAAGGAACATGTTGCGTCCATTGATGCATGTCCCCTTTACAGATCTTGACTAGCGAATCCCGGATCGGCCTATGCGTGTTCTCGATGATCCCGTTCGACTGTGAGTTGTACGCTGAAATGTGTATATGCCGTATCTGATATTTCTCTGATAGCCATTCCAACGCAGCAATCCACAGCCTCCCGTTATCCATGACGATCTCTTCTATCGCTCCCCACCGACACATCACCTCCTCAAAAAGGAATGCTCCCAGTGTTGCTCCGTTTTCTTTCCTCAATTTCCTCCACTCCGCCCACGAGATCAAGCTGCATCAACCTTGTACGAGGTACTTGAAACCGTTTGACGTCAGTAAATGCATAGTGTCAACGTACATCTTGGCGAATAAACCAGCGGGGCTCGATACGGTGGGTGGCATAACTACTTTCTCGAGAGAACGAAGCTGACAGGCGTGGCAGGTTGTAACGAACCATTTGATGTCATCGTCGAGCGTAGGCCACCAGAATCGATCCGCGATGGTGCGCCAAGTCCCGTACTATCCGCGGTGACCAAGATCGTCGTGCGCCGCTTTGAGTATCCGGAGACAATCCTGTTTCCATATGATGAGCTGATGTCGTCCCCCAGGCTCTTTGCGCCAGAGACGACCGCCGCGGACGAAGAATTTGGATGCTCTTCGAAGAAACAGTTTGAGTGTGTTGGTATCGCCTCCAGGTTTCTGTAGACTCTCCAGGTACGTCTTAATTCTTTTCAGATCCTCCTCTCGTTCCTCTGTCTTCTCGCTCCACGGCAACTCTACCCCCAAATCTTCCTTCTTGTCCACTCCTACCGCCGCCAGAGATACCGCTGCCTGTCCCCCTCCTCGTTCGACCTCCAGAATTCCTCCTGCCTCCTTCGAATCCAGCGCTCTCGCCACCCAGATTCCGCAACCCAGAATTTCCTCAATCCATTCCTCGCCATCGTCCTCCATCTCGTCTCCCTCATCTACGGTTCTCTCCCTTCTCGACAACCCATCCGGACCTCAGAATTTCTTCCCCGGTACGTGCACCAGTTTGAAATCAAATAGTAACATCGCCGCGATCCACCGGTTCATCGCGGTGTTGCGGTGTATATCGGGCCGATTGATCATTCCCTTGATGTACTTGGCATCTACTTCGATGGTAAGGCATCGAACTCCAATGATAAAGATTTTTGTCGCGTTCAATGCTCTGAATAATCCGTAGAGCTCAAGTTTCGCCTGTGAGTAACGCGCCTCGCGTTCGTTCCACGATATGGAGCCGAAGCGCGCTGGTCGGTGGCGTTTAAGGTCATCCATCTGTGCGAGAATGTAGCCACAGGTGCGGTAAGAAGAGTCGACGGACAGTATGACTCCTGATCTGTGGTATAGTCGAGGGCTCGTATTGCAGGACTAGAGGTGACCGCCTCCTTGAGGGTATCCATCGCTCTTTGGTGTTCGTCCTTCCATTCGAAGACGACGTCCTTCTTCGTCAGCTCGACTAGAGGAAACACGGTCTCTGCGAAGTCGTGAATCCAGACCCGAACCGTACCAGCCATCCCCAAGAATCCCCTTACATCGCTCGTTGTCTTGCACACCGGCCACGTCTCCACCTTCACCACCTTTCCCCGATCCGGTACCCTTCCCTCATACGTCGACAACTGCCCCACCACCATCAACTCCTCCACGCACAACTGCAACTTCGGCGCCGATACCGTCGCTCCCGCGTGCTTCAGCCGATGCAAAATCCTGTTCAGATCCTCCACATGTGCCTGTACAAACTCCCATACCTCCTCATTCTCCTTCGTCACTTTATACCCTCCACTCTCTGTCTCCATCCTCATTTTCCCTCCCAGTACCGTAATGTCGTCGGAAAAATTTGGTGCAATCTTCGTCTTATCTTGCAAAATGAATGCGACATTATTGTGGAAGACCTGTAGTGATCCTGTCCATCCTTGCGGAAGAACCATTAGGCAGTGAGTACCAAGTGGGGTGTCGAAAGTTGTAAGGTCTCGCGACGCAGGATGAAGGGTTTGATGGTCATACCTGACGAAGAGGTCCAGGCCCGAGTATATTGCGCGCCCGGAACACTGCTTGGCGTACTGATCGACAAGGGGCGGTTGGGCGGAGTCTTTGACGGTCACTGCATTCAACGGTCCCAGATTATGGACGATACGCACTTTCCCATCTTTCTTCACGACACAGAACCATTGATGTCGGTACGAACTGTTCGACGGTTCGTATACCCCCGCAGCGACCTTCTTTCTGATCAACTCGATTACGTCCTCTCGTATCCCCAGTGGAATGGGTAAACTCTTCCGCGCCCACGGTACATGCTCCACCACCGGCGAGAAGTAGTCGTCCCAAAACCACCCTTTCTCTGGCTCTTCCCATGCCAGCGCCATCTCATTCGCCATCAATACCACCGCCACTAGCTTCCTTTCTTCCTCCCAAAGAAACTTGTTCCTCATCAACCCCAACGCGTCCATCCGAACCTGCATCAACCGAACCCCGGGTATAAAATCTGATGGATATGTTGGAAGTATCGGTAAGGTCTTCAGTGGGTCTTCTGGGAACCGGCAATAGATTTTCGCATACTCGGGCATTGTCGTCGGTATCGGTAGAATTTTATTGGCGACTTTCTTGTAGACCAATGTACGCGCGATCGGATCGATTTTGAACGTTGATGTCATCAGGATATTGATCGCTGTCGGACCGATACATGCGAGATCAGGTAAGGCCGAGACACTTGTGATTGGTGGCTGTGTCAGGATCACCGGCTCGGTATCCTGACGTCTTCCTTCTTCCCTCCATGCTGCCGCAACATCTCCCACACAGTTGAACGCCATCACTCTTCCACCCGTCGGTCTCTCTTTCGTCGTCACTGTCTTCAATTGTCCCCTGTTCACCGGATCCTGTAATGTCACCAACACCCCATCATCTGTCTCGATCTTTGCCAACCGCACGCCACGCTGCCACGGCCGCCCAAGCAAAAGTTGATAAGGTGCGTTTGGAACGACGTACGCATGGGCCCATGTCTTCATCCCGTTCACCACAATCTCCATATATTCCACACACCCCATCATCGCCTCTTTCGATCTGTTTGCCGTCTCCATTACCATCAACCTTTCCTTGTTGACTGATAACCCCAACTCCTCCCACAGATCTCTCCTTACCACCACTATCTCCGACCCTTCGTCCAGTAGCGCATCAACCTTCCTTCCCTCGATCTCCACTCCTAAGTCCCGTAACGAGGTTGCGTATTCCAGTTCGATGCCTGGTGAGTGAATCCTCGTACAAAATGCAGCCGCCATTGCGTGTTGGATCACCGGATTGGGTACGTGCACTGTTCGTGAGTTCTCTACTATTTCCTTCCTGAGATCGCCGCTGAGGGAAAGTAAGTCTCCGACCGTGACGTTTGGGACTATCGCTTCGAGGATTCGTCGGTGGAATTTCTGAGGTGCAGCGGGGTCGGCAGCCTTGGACTCGTAGGTGTACGCGGGCTGTTGGGGAATGATATTCTGTAAGTAATCCTTCGTTTCACCGCTCGCCTCTCCCTCCTTCATTTGTCCTTTGACGGTATTCTTGGTATTATTTGTTTCTTCTTTCTCTTCCTCTATGATGGTGTACTTGTTTATTCCCTCTGTTCCTTTCGCCCTGTTCTTGTCGTTCGTCTTTGTCGTCGAGTCGTTCTCTTGTTGATCCTTGCCTTTCCTTCCTTTAGATCTCGTTGCGTACGCGACCTCTACGCTCTCCCGCTCCAACTCTTTGATCGCTCCCCACACTACCTCTTCCTCATCTCCGCTATCCTCGTTATGCCAC
The DNA here is from genome assembly GCA_013368375.1 of Tricholomella constricta. Taxonomy (NCBI): domain Eukaryota; kingdom Fungi; phylum Basidiomycota; class Agaricomycetes; order Agaricales; family Lyophyllaceae; genus Tricholomella; species Tricholomella constricta. The sequence goes on from JAACJP010000069.1 coordinate 85,380, forward strand.
TCCCCTCCATCTGTACCTGTCTCTAGGTGTCCATTCCTCGCCGAACCTCCGCCCTTATCCTTCATCATCTCTTCTACTTCCTGAATAATCGCGTGCTGTAACGGTTGTACGGGGTTGGGGGATCCTTGCGAGACACCAGACACGTTAAGCTAGACCAATCTGTGGGATTCTGCTAAGTACGTGTACAGGGTGAAGGTGCAAAGGATTATCTAAGCATAAACTGTACAGGACATTTATATACGCATAACAAAGATGGTCGTGCATTACCAGAAGGTAATGCCAAACAGGTCGCGTCTCAATATAGACGTATTGTAACGCGCCGTCGTTACACACCCCCCTTTGAGATCAATGTATGATCTCAGCAGATGGATGTGCATGGTTATTATTATAAGTACAAAGCGTGAGTATACAACTCCCGCTCAATTAGTGATCGCGTATGTATTTCGACGACTACCATGACTGTGGCGTACACTCGACGTTGTCGTTAAGCCTTCTCGACTACATCCATCGCATGGTCATCAGAAGCGTTAGCCTCTGGTAGAAGGACCAGTGGTGCAGATGAACTAGATGGAGCAGAGGGTGCTGGCGACGTAGTGGACTCGATAGTTGGGAGCGGAGGACCTTCCACCATAGGTGGTGGCGCAGACGGGTCAGTGGTATCGTTAAACACCAGATCGCCGTCGTAGAGTACAGTAGCTTCGCGGTCACGTCCGGTGATGAATTTCATCGACGTGATGTCGTATCCTACAGGGTGTAGGCCGCGAGCATGCGCAGTGTCCAGTCCTCGCTCTTTCTCGCAGTCGAGTAGTACGTGGAGTCTAGCGATATCATCGCGAGTCGGCTGTCGCCATCCATCCCATTGAGGGATGGCCGGGGGTATCCCGTAATGACATAGCCGAACAAGTCGGTCGTCGTCCACATTGTCGTATAGTGTACGATCAATTGTGGTTCCCGTATAATGCGCATCCAAGTAGTGGAGGCCGTAGGGATAGGCGTGATCAATCCAAGCGACGGGTAGTCGATTGGCAAGAAGAGTACGGATTACGTCCGTTTCGGTTAAGTTGGCGGCATGCTCCTCAGGAAGAGCTAAGCGACCAAAGCTTGCCGTAGAAGGTAAGTGGTCGGGGATGCGATCCAATGGGTGAATGGCATTCCACGAGTCCACCGCTTCTCGATAGAGGTTCGGTCGAGCAATGATCATGGCGTATAGGCGCATGAATGCGACACGAGATGCGGCTCGGGTAGGGCTCATGGCACGACCAAGGGCGTACCCGACCACAGTGCGGAAGTGGATCGAGAAGTTATAGTCGATCACTAGACCGCTGTATACGTTGTCTAGGCCTGGCCTTCCGTGGTGTACAATATATTGTCCCCACACGTTGAAGTCCAGGGCTTGCGATACCGATGGTATGGGTAAACCCGCACCTCGGGTTCGAGGGTTGCGCGCTGAAGTGGACAATACTCCAGCGGGCGGTGGTAACACAGGTCGTGTCCACGCAGCGTCATCGCGTATCGATGGTTTGTGAGCCGGATCGAAGTATTCTCGTTGAAGGATAAACTTCATAGTCCGGTCTCTGTGGGGTTCGGCATATCGTGAAGCGATACGATAGAAGTCCCAGAGTAGGTAGTGGGCTTCCACACGTTCGGTATCCATGTTGAAGTTATCGTCACGGAAATGAACCAGATTGCGGATGTCTCGAGGGGACATAGGGAACCCACGAGGTGCACACTTGTACAAAGGTGAGCCTGTCGCATTGAATGCGGTTTTGTGTTCACGTTCGTATTCTAGAGCGCGACTAGCGCTCTGAGAGGCAAACACCGTATTACTGTACGGTGACCAGTACAGGCGTCGGTGAAGTAGTCCACCAAACGCGTTGTGGCGTTCGGGAGTACCATTGATGTGTAGTACGCCAATAGTATCTGGAATGCGTCCGACGAATGTCTCGAAGTTATACTTCAAGCGCTCGTTGGCTTCTCGGTCTGCAGCAAGGCGGTCGCGGCGGACTGAGGCGTTGTGCTTCATTCGTAAGCTACGCTCGTCGGCGGTTTCGCTTGCTGGTTCCTCCTTCAGCGTACCGATGGTAGAGGGCTCTACAGTCTCTTGCATCGGTTCATCGGCAGGCGAGCTAGCATCGACCAATCGTACATCGTCGACGGGCATCTGCTCGGGCACCGCAAAGGCCTGACGTATCGTAAGTACAATACGTCCAGCATCAATGTGCGGAGGTACGCCAAGAGGAAAGGGTACCTCAATAGTGGGGATCACTAGAGGTACTTTGGCGGCGCTTGTGGGCGCAGATCCTATTTCTTGCGCTGGCGCCGTGGACTGCACCGATGTGGGTGCGGTCTGAGGACCCTGCGTCCGACTACGCTTGTCGGTATAAGGCATCGCGTTCGGCGATGCGGGGCGCTTACGTAGCGCGCGTTGCAGCTCCTCGGTGATGTGGCGTTTAGCCATAGTTTGCTGGTCAACTTCTCGTTGAAGGCGGTCAATGGTGTCGAGTAGTTGTCCTATCACGACCCTTGCCATTCCATCATGGATAAAGTCGACTACAAAGTCGGGTGCTACTCCGACGGTCTCGAGGCGGTTGAATATACCGTCTCGAGTATTTCCGTGAGAGTTCGAGGGATTTCCTTCCTTCTCTTCGACGGCTCGTTCACCCCCCTTTGGGCGGTGTGGTTTGTTACCACCACGCTGTTGTGAGGGGCGTCCCATCTCGACGCTTCTGTTCTTAGCATCAGGCAGCTGTCCAGGCTCGAGTTGCCCTGCTCCATGTCCATCGACATCCATTGGGGCGTGCAGGCGCTCAACGGCGGGTCCAGGAGCAGGCGGCCTGTGGTGGAAGGATTCTGTCCTTCGAACGGCTGATAGCTTGGTACCATTACTGGCTGGAGTGGAGACTGTGCTTGGTTTTGCGGTTGCGTAATTTGTTGCGCATGTTGTACGCGTGAATTACTCGTAGCGCTGCGGTTATTGCGACCGCGGCGTCCACGCGTTCCTCCCCCTCTTGAGTTTCCTCGAAAACTCATTGATTCTTGTCCAGATGACATTAGGTGCGATTTTTAGTGATAGTGGTAGTGCACAAGGGGGCAGAGAGAGAATTTTTCGCTCCCCCGATCGGAGCTCCACTCGATCGAAGTGATCGAGTCCAGCCACGCTGTGGCTGTGTGGCGCACATTGCATGCCACACCTCAGCGCAGCTTTGCGAGCTGCGATATACGCTTCACCCCCTGGAGCTCGAGGTATCTATCGAGAGCTGCCAGGGATTCGCAATGTTCACGCGGCTCCCACGTAGTGTCCCCCAGGGACCATCGAACTTGAAATTCAATGGCGCCCGCGGACCACCTATGTCCCAGAATCTCCTCGACGAACCACTCGTGGTCGTCTGGTGCACCAAAGTCGTAAGGCTCTGGGTGCGCTCGATTCGGGAACAGTGCGTCCTCCATAGCGTAATACGGTCTCAGCACGGAAACATGGAATTTCGCGTGCAGGCGTCGCTGCTGAAGCGCGGAGGGCAATTCCAACGTATAATTGGATGTTTCTGGCTCCGCCTTCAATACACGATATGGCCCCACGAACTTGGGGCACAACTTGCGTGCTCTACCCTTTGGAAGATTTAAGTTCTTCGTAGATAGGTAAACTAAATCGCCAGTGCTAATCTTAGGATCATCACTCCGGCGTTTATTCGCATTCAGCGCTTGGAATACGCGGGCCTCGATAATAGCATCGTGGGCTTCCGCGAGATTCGAAAGGGCTTGTTCTGCGAATCGGCGAATACCCCGAGGAATCACATTATCACTGCGAATTTCCTTGATCATGGAGGGCATGTATCCGCTGTTGAGTTCGAATGGCGCGTATTTGGTTGTCTCCGATATACTCGCATTAAGTGCGAACTCGGTCATATCTACGCGATCGACCCAGTCTTTCTGGTCGTGGCGCACCACAGTACGGAATATTTGTCCGATACTGCGGTTTGCACGCTCAGTCTGTCCATCCGTTTGAGGATGAAACGATGTGGACATGAGCAGTTTCGATCCAAGGATCTTGTGAAGTTCTCGCCACCATTTGGAGGTGAACTTCGAGTCCCTATCGCTCACGATGGAACTAGGAAGACCATGCAGACGAACAATCTCGCGCATGTATATCCAGGACAATTCCGACGCGGTCATGCGCGTATGTACTGGAATTAAATGCACCATGCTCGTCATGCGGCACATAATAACCCACAGGTAATTATAGCCTTTTGATTCAGGGAACGGGCCAATGGAGTCCCATGGTTTAATGGGCACTGGTAGCGAATGTATTTTGCCAGCAGGTTTTTGATTCAAACCCTTGGCTCGCTGACATGACTCACAAGTTTGACAGAACTTGCGAACTTCTGCGGTAATGGTGGGCCACCAGTACCAGCGTCGGAGGTATTCCGTGGTACGCTGGGCTCCAAAGTGTCCAACGGACGTATGTGCTTGTTCTATGAGTTGAGTGATCAATTTACGATCACGAGGAACACATAGAACTTCTACGCCGGCTGGATTCGTTGTCCAAATTAACGCATCTCGGTGTGTAAAATGCGTGAATTCACCGGGCTTGTCCATTATTACCGTGAACAATTTATCGGTTTTGTAACCTTTCCGTACTACCTCCAGGAATGAAGCATCGCCATTCCGTGGGTGTAGGTCTGGACGCAGCGCCGGTGCGGGCTGTTGAAACAATGCCTCGCCCAACGTTTGTTCGCGTTCTGAAGGAGCCCCATCCGGTTGTTGACCGGTCGAGGATTCAGACTGTACGGTAGGTCGCTGAAACTCTTCCAGGATGGCGGCTTCGATTTCTCGATCCTCACGCCGTTCCTGGAGGCGGCGACTACGCCTCACTTCCACGTCCTGCATGGCTCGAATTTCAATAACTCGTTCAGCCACTTCTTGCAGTCGTGAAGGTGGGAGATCCTCTCCGTCTGGATCTATTCGCGCGTCAGCGCGTACATAGTCGTTGACGCTCTGCACCTCATTAGGTGCGTCTCCTTCAAAGTAGCGGGATAAGCAATCAGCTACTTTGTTCAGTTCTCCTTTTACATATGTAATGTCAAAGGTGAACCGAGACATATAATCGTTCCAGCGTCGTTGACGCGGTGACAGATTTACTTGAGTTTTGAAGAACTCTAGCGCTTTATGGTCTGTGATTACATGGATATTGTAACCAACCAATTTATCTTCCCATTTTAATAGGGCTTCTAGAATCGCACGAGTTTCGAGCTCGTGTACAGCATAATTTTGCTGAGCGCTCGTGAACTTCTTCGACATGAACCCAGCGGGCTAACATGTCTGCCAAGTGGGTCCTTGGCCGTACATGGCTCCGACGCCGGTCTTCGAGGCATCGCATATAAGCCATATAGGGTCTTTATTCTTAACGTCTATAGGCTGTATGACTGGTGTCCTACAACATATTTGTTTTATCATTTGAAAACACCGATCATGGATCGGTCTCCAATGAAACGGCAACCCGTTTTGCGTCATGGACATGAGGGGTCCCGTATACGCAGTAATATCAGGTAGGAAGTTACCCAAGTAATTTACTAGTCCGACGAACCGCTGAATATCATTATATGATCGTGGTGTTCGCCATTCGCGTATGCGGCTTAGTTTATCGACATCAGGGTGTATACCGCGATCGTCGATAATGTGTCCAAGGCAATCAACGCGTTCAGCGTATAATTCGCATTTCTTCCATTTCAGATACAAAGAAGCAGCTCTGAGTCTCTCGAATACTATTCGTAGGTGTTTCTCATGCTCTTCTATCGATTCTGAAAAGATAAAGATATCATCCAGGTAGACATGCATGAATCTACCAATCAAGTCTCGAAAGGTCGACGTCATGAGTCTCTGGAATGTGGCAGGTGCGTTGCAGTCACCTATTTGCATTATATTGCTGACATAGGTGCCGGCGATAGTCGCAAAGGCTGTTTTATGTACATCCTCTGGTCGTATACGCACTTGCTCATAGGTGTCGGTTAGATCAATTTTTGATCTAATCTTCGCCCGTGCCACATCTTCCCGAATAATTTCTTGATCGGGTAGTGGCGTCACGTCTTTCACGGTGTTATCGTTCCGTTGACGTGCATCTAGTGCAGTTCGTAGCGAACCATCTTTCTTCGGTATGCACAGTAGTGGGGCTGCTTGGCTGACGGACCGTGGCTCCCACCACTTAGCATCCACATAGCGGTTTATCTTCGCGTGGAATTCTTCTCTCAGCGAATTTGGGCACCGCGGTAAGTGATAGTGATACCGTGCATTCTCATCGATTAAATGAATCTCATGGTTAACTTCCCTCCACGGTGGTAACGTGTTAGGAGTTCCGTTCACCATATCTTGAAACTCATCATGCCATTGCTGACGTAGGCGGGGATAATCTTCAGTAGTGAGTTTACTTTTGATTTTTGTATTCCCATCCTTTTGTCGCTTCCCTTCCGTGGTTGGTTTCTCATACCTATCGCGGAGGGCTTGTATCCGTTCTTCCGTCTCGTCTGGTACTTCCAGTCGTACTTGTCGTGACTGTGGCGTACTTCCTGTAGTACTACCAGCTATTGTCCCGACGTATACTGACGGTTCGGATATCTCGTCTGGGCGCGCATTGCGATATATCTCGCCTTGAGGCGCTTGGACTCGCGTATATGCACGCATGGACGCAATTACCTCGTTCCATTCAAATGGCATTCGAGGATCGTACGCCCAATCGACGTGCGGATGTGGTACAGGTCGATCCCAAAATGTTCGCTTGGGTTTCTCCTGCGCCACTTGTGGCGACACTTGTGGTTCCGGTAATTCTACCTTCTCCTCAGTGCTATCCAAATTATCGATTTGCGAAGATTTGGGTTCTTTGTGCTGCATTTTGTGCGTTTTGTCTTTCTTTTCATACTCGGTTGACCCTTTCTCCCCCTGAAGAGTATCTATATACTCTTCCTCGCTCATCAGTAGACATGGCGCGTCCGATGGAAGACTATGCAGTTTGTGCACCTCTTCCTCCGGAACGTCTTCTACTGTGACTCGTGGGAGTCAATCCCGGGGTTTATCCGTGGTACGATAGCGGCGCAGCCGTCCATCAGTATCCCGGAGGTCTACCTTCGTGGCTTCGGTTGATACACCGTTGACCACAACTGTATTTGTCGCGAAATCAAGGATAACTCCATGCTTTCGCATAAACGGTGTACCGATAATCATGTCATATCGGTCAAAGTTTGCTATATCGACATACAGCTTTTCTTCAGATCCGTGTGTTTTAACTAACGCATCAGACCCAAAGTTCACTGTCGAGCGACTTCCAATCGTTCCCAATTGCAGCGTTATCGGTGCATCCAACGGATACACGCGCAGTCCCGCTACCTGGGAGAATGCCGGGGTTACGCCCGTAGTTGTACTACCCGAGTCCCATAGCGTCCACGCGTCGTGTCCGCCTACATTGACATATGTGGCCAAACACTCCTTGTCGTCGCGCTTATGCACTGGGCGAGCCTTAGCTACTTTCGATGCGCGAAGATGTACTTTGCGCATCTTTATCTGGCGAGTTTCATCCAACGGTAATGCCGTTATCGCCCTCAGGACTTCAGTCTCGCTGTCTCGGGAGTAGTAGTCATTATCATAGACATCGACCTCAATGAGTTCATCGCTGTCGCTGTCTACCAACGACTCAGGTGGATTATCCGCTTCATTAGCAGAGGTATGTCCACTCTCGTCATCAGCCTCATTCTCCTGATCCATGTCCGAATCATCGTCCTCTTCATCAACTGCGGTCCGAGCTGCTCGTATCTGAGCACGCACGGGGTACGGTTTCTGTTTACATTCTCTCGAGTAATGACCTTTCTTTCCGCATTTGTAGCAGATGACATCTGCCGCTGGTGACGGATTCGGTGTCGGAGATGAATGCAGTTGGGGGCGTTCCAACTGTCTATTGGGTGGCGCACCCGAGTTCGGGTCGGGGCGTGCTTGCACTCCCACCTTTCCTCCTCGTCCACGCAGTGGCGTAGCCACCACTCTCGCGTGTAGTCCTTCTGCTAAGGCGGACTTGCGAATGAAAGTGGTACCGATTCGCCCACCTCCGCGGGGCCTCGAAGATGTTACTTCGGGATTCCGGCGTGAACGACGGCGTGAGTTTCGAGCAAGGTAATGCGCAGCTGTCTTAGAGGCAGACTCATACGCCTTCGCCTCGGAGACAAACTCATCGACTATATTTATCTCAGGTGACAATCCACCTTCCTTAATTAGGGCAACGAGCATATCTTTGGGTAAACCTTACAGGAAGGTATCACGCACGGTGTATTCGTCTGGGAACACAGCCATATTTTGTGCGTGGTCCATGAGCTCGTCATAAAACCCTTGGACTCCGATGCTCTCATTATAAGTAGCATCGTAGAAGTCCTCTCGTGCATCCTGCATTGTTGACGGCTGTACAAAGCGATCATACAATCCAAGAATGATGTCTTCAAACGTCCAATGACATTGACGACGGTTTACATGAACGACGTGGCGCTGGTACCATGTCTTAGCTTCTCCTCTGAGAAACTCTGGTACAACGAGCACGCGTTCACGGTCGCGTTCGTCGCCACCATACTGGCATGCGGCTAAATGAACGCACACGTCCGTTAGCCACCTTTCAAGGTCGCTAAACTTGGTTCCTCCAGCGTATGGAGTTATAGTTTTGGACGCGTCAGATCGCCTCAATTTACTACCCTCGGGAAGTTGCAGGCGTGTACCGAGTTGTTCTTCTAGCAGCGCTTTCAAGCGTACATGCATAGAATCTCGGTGTTGTTCCACGGCTTCAGCGACTCCGGGGTTTCGGGAAGTCGACCGCACTTGCGGAGGCATCGAGAACCCACGCCCAGGGGTTTCACTTGATCTACCTGGGTTTCGTGATATAGGGTTCACGACGCTCATTCCCCTACCGCGTCCACGAGCATTGGTAAAATGCGTACGAACTACGGGAGTCTCATGAGGAGGTCGATCTCTAGCAAATGTTTGCTGTTGATCACGTCCCTGCAGGTGCTCATCGTAGGGGGCACTCTGCACATTATTATCCTGTTCGTGAGGTTGTCCAATCGACTCGAAATAAATACTCTTCATTTGGTCGACGGGCTGACGTCCGATAAAGATCACTCCCTGGTCATCGTAAACCGAATGACCCTGTTGCTGCAAGTCTCGATCCCGCTCGCGCTGGAGGGCGACTCTGTCTGCCCACGAGTCTGCCATTGGGTATCGACGGGATGCATTCCCAGGGACTTGTATCACAGGCGGTGATGTCTCAGTTGTGAACCGTAGTGTTTGAGCAGGCGCAGGCCTTTCCTCAAATCGGTTTGACGCCGTCGTGTGTTTCATCCACACGATCCTCGATTTTTACAGGCGTGGTGAGCACAGGGCCGATGCTGTCGGCTGCTTGTGTCGTTCCTACTGTTGCTTGCGGAGCTTTCGGTGTCGAAGACCTCGATGCTTCCAAGACAGTGGCCATAGAATAGTTATCTATTTCGAAGCGAATGCCTTCGATAACTAGCTTTACAAATTCGATACTGTTCGTATCAGGCTCCGTGTCCATGATCGCACAGTGTACGTAGGCGGAGCCTAGCGCGTTCTCATTCATCTGAGTACGTCGACTAGCGTCTGGGACCATCGACTGGTATTCTGACCAGTAGAGGTGCACCTGGCGCTTGAGGAGGGGCGAGAACCTGAAGATGTTCAGGGTCCCGTTGTCCGATTCTGCCGTCGAGCTGACAGGCGATAACACCCGTCGTCGAAGGTACGCACTCGTAACCGACTGGTTATCCGTGTTGGCGTGTACCGGGGCTTGTACCAAAGACTGTGGCACAGCAGTGGGGGCCGGCGAGGCGGCGTACGCGGCGTACGCTTGTTGCAGAGCCAATCGTACGGGGCCATCGTCCGATGCATGTCTAAGACTCGCATCTTCAGCAGTTTCGACCCCCAGAGTGCCTAACCTTGCGGCTGGGCGCTCTGTGGCGTGCATTGATAGTAGCTCCAGGCTACTTACCGCTGTTGGTCCCTCTGCTGCTGCTACACCTTGCCCGACTTCGTCCGAACGACGTTGAGGCGGCACATAGGCTATAGGAGGTCGCGGTACTGGCGGATCGACGATAGATTGTATCGTTGGTGTGTTTTCAGAGCTGGTAGCGCTCGGTGGCGCTCGGTTTGGATCCATCGCAGATAGATCTTCGTTTCAGGGTTGTGGTGATGGTGATGGCGCTGATAAGCGAGTCGACGTCGACGATAGAGAGCAGTTAAGCAGATAGCAAAGCTGGGTAGCTTAAAAAAGTGTAACGGTTGTACGGGGTTGGGGGATCCTTGCGAGACACCAGACACGTTAAGCTAGACCAATCTGTGGGATTCTGCTAAGTACGTGTACAGGGTGAAGGTGCAAAGGATTATCTAAGCATAAACTGTACAGGACATTTATATACGCATAACAAAGATGGTCGTGCATTACCAGAAGGTAATGCCAAACAGGTCGCGTCTCAATATAGACGTATTGTAACGCGCCGTCGTTACATTCGGGGTCACCCAGTTAGGCAAGCAAGACATGATCCTCGGGTTCAACTGGCTTAAAAACCATAACCCCGAGATCGACTGGGAGACCAAGGAGGTGAAGATGAGTCGCTGTCCGACGCAGTGCGACACCTGCAAGGACGAGGTCAAAGCCGATCGGCGCGCACGCACCAGAGTGCGCGCAGCGATCCGCGCCTGTCGAGCCGACGGTATCCCGATGACTGAGCCCGACCTGCGAGCCCCGACCAACCCGTATGTTGAGGACAACTCTGATGAGGAGGAGTTCCTCCCCTACACCCCGATCCTGGAGGAACCTGACCCAGAGTCTGACGACTTCCTGGTGGAAACCTTCCTGAATGGCGATCGCATCTTCGCGACCGCGATCCATCTGACTCCGACCACCGAACATATTCGGGCCAGCCAAACGACATCGCAGCGACTTGCGGAAGCGCACGCTGCTAACTCCGTGCCCAGAACTTTCCGCGACGCAGTACCGACCCACCTCCACGACTTTGAAGACGTCTTCTCTAAAGTCGCATTCGATGAGCTTCCAGAGCGCAAGCAATGGGACCATGCCATCGAACTGGAGCCGGGCGCGTCGCCGACGGGCACGAAGGTCTACCCGCTCTCACCGGCAGAACAGGTCGAACTCGACGCGTTCCTCAAGGAGAACCTCGAGACAGGTCGCATCCGACCGTCCAAGTCGCCCATGGCGTCGCCGGTCTTCTTCATCAAGAAGAAGGACGGGTCGCTCCGTCTGGTTCAGGACTACCGGACGCTCAATGCGCTCACGGTGAAGAACCGATACCCGCTGCCCCTCATTAGCGAACTGGTAAATAACCTTCGCGGCGTGCGGTACTTCACCAAGTTGGACGTCCGATGGGGGTACAACAACGTCCGGATCAAGGAAGGCGACGAGTGGAAGGCAGCGTTTTGGACGAATCGCGGCCTCTTCGAGCCGCTCGTCATGTTTTTCGGCCTCACGAACAGCCCCGCCACATTTCAGACCATGATGAATGATATCTTCCACGATCTAATCGCTGAAGGTGTTGTTTGCGTGTACCTCGATGACATCTTGATTTATACAAAGATGCTAGAGGAACACCGTCGGGTCGCGCGACTGGTACTGGACCGACTCCGTGAACATCAGCTGTTCTTAAAGCCCGAGAAATGCGAATTCGAGCAGACTAAGATCGAGTATCTCGGGCTGATCATTTCGCAAGGGCAAGCGGAAATGGGTCCGGTTAAAGTCGCTGGAGTGTTGGAATGGCCGGCGCCGAAGAACAAGAAGGAGGTGCAAGCGTTCCTAGGCTTCACCAATTTCTACCGACGGTTCATCCAGGACTTTTCGCACCACGCCCGACCCCTGTTCGATCTGACGGGCAAGGACGTCGCCTGGCGGTGGGGAGAGTCGGAGCAGTCGGCCTTTGCCCTTCTGAAGTCCGCGATCACGTCGGGGCCAGTCCTCATGTTCCCCGACGACGACCGACCGTACCGCATCGAAGCCGACTCGTCCGACTTCGCAACGGGCGCGGTCCTGTCGCAAGAGTCGCCGTCCGATGGCAAGTGGCACCCGGTCGCGTTCTACTCGAAGAGCTTGAACGCCGTCGAGCGGAACTACGAGATCCATGACAAAGAGATGCTGGCGATCATCCGGTCTCTGGAGGAATGGCGACACTTCGTAGAAGGCGCAAAGCACAAGGTGGAGATCTGGACCGACCACAAGAACCTTGAGTACTTCCTCACCGCGAAGAAACTCAATCGGCGTCAAGCCCGATGGTCGCTTTACCTCGCTAACTTCGACTTCGCCCTCCACCACCGTCCTGGCCGTAGCATGGGCAAACCCGACGCGTTATCGCCTCGCCCCGACCATGGCGACGGAAGCGCCAACAACGCCAACATTGTGCTGCTCAAACCAGAATTCTTCGCCGTTCGTGCAACTGAAGGCCTTGCACTGGTCGGAGAGGAGGATGATGTGCTGAAAGCGATCCGCAAGGGCAATCGCGATGGAGCTCAGGAGGATGCGGTCGCGAAAGCGGCGCAACTGGTCAAAGCATCCAAGATCGCCGGCCGCTCCCTTCGCTTTGGCGAGTGGGGAGAGGAAGGCGGTCTGCTCACGTTCCGTGGACGGATCTATGTCCCGAACGTCCCAGACCTTCGCCGACACATTGTGGAGCAGCACCACGACTCCAAGGTCGCTGGTCACCCCGGTCGCTGGAAGACGCTCGAACTGGTGTCGCGCAACTACTGGTGGCCCCAGATGTCGCGCTTCATCGGTTCGTACACCAGCACCTGTGACATGTGTCTGCGCACGAAACCTCGCTGCCAACTCCCCGTCGGACAGCTGCAGCCGCTTCCCATCCCTGAAGGCCGATGGAATGTCGTATCGGTCGACTTCATCACCGAACTTCCAGAGTCCAACGGCCACGACGCGATCATGAATGTTGTGGATTCGGTCGGAAAGCGCGCGCACTTCATCGCGTCGCACACGACTTGTTCGGCCCTGGGAGCTGCGAACCTCTACCGTCGCCACGTCTGGAAGCTGCACGGTCTCCCCGACGCATTCGTCTCCGATCGGGTATCAAGCTGTCAGCCTCGACGGCGTACCACCCACAGACCGACGGACAGACGGAGCGTGTCAACCAGGAACTGGAACAGTTCTTGCGAGTCTTCTGCAATGAGCGCCAGAACGATTGGGAGGATCTCCTGCCCGACGCCGAATTCAGTTACAACAACCATGTACATTCGGCGACGCAGCAGACCCCCTTCCTGCTTGACACTGGTCGGCATCCGCGCATGGGCTTTGAGCCGCGTCGGGGCGTTTCCAAGAACGAGTCAGCCGACGAGTTCGTGGAGCGCATGAAGGAAGCACAGGAGGAAGCCAAGGCAGCGCTTTCAAAGGCCAAAGACGACATGGAGCGGTATTACAACCAGCGACACGCCCCAACGCCCGACTACCAGCCTGGCGACAAGGTATACTTGGACGCGACCGACATTTCTACGACCCGACCGTCTAAGAAGTTGTCGCATCGCTACCTTGGCCCTTTCGTCGTGCAAAGGCGAGTCGGCCCGCTTGCATACCGCCTCCTGCTGCCTCAGTCCATGAAGCGCATCCACCCAGTCTTCCACGTCATAAAGCTTGTCCCCGCCGTCGCTGACCCGATCGAAGGTCGACAGTCCGACCCTCCGCCGCCGCCAGACATCATTGATGACGAACCCCACTACGAAGTCCACAAAATCCTCGACAGTCGCATCTTCCGCAAGAAACTTCAGTACAAAATCTTGTGGAAAGGCTACGGCTATGAAGAAGCTTCGTGGGAGCCCCGGGAGAACGTCGCCGCACCCGACCTGGTTCGCAAGTTCCACCGCGACAATCCTGATGCTGCGCGCCACATCCGTGGCATCTTCACTCTATCCCCCGCCGTCTTCGCCACCGTCACCCCGCACCGAGCCGTTGCGATTCAAAAGGGGGGGTGATGTCAGGGGAACTCTCGTTCACGCTCTCCGACGCTCACAGATCGTTCCCCGACTCACACATTCGCCCCCGACCGACCGATCGCGATCCCGACCCGACGCTCCGACCCAAGCGTCGGTGTACATACTTACTCACTTCCTGTCGCTTCCCCTCACTCCCCGGGCGCGCCCGACGCCGATCCCGACCGCCCGACATCCCGACGTCGGCTGCCCCGCCTCGTGCCCGTACCCTGGGCCACGAGGATCGGACAGCGTCGGGAACGTGTCCATACACGCGCCGCACACCATTCGTTATTATTACATGTACAGTACACTCTGGAGGACCGGCCCTCACGTCCTACACTCGTCTATAGTCGGCCCCCTGGCATTTGGGAATCCTTTACACTATTCTCTTCGGATTCCCCCTTGCCAGGTAAGCCTTACTTACCTTCGTTACTGTACATCAATATAACTTCGGATTCCCCCTTGCCAGTGTGATAGCGCTCCACTGTAAGGGTTGCCCTAACAGAGAAGCCGACCCAGAAAAGAAACATACACTGTCAAAATCAAGAACCACTGGTATGAAGAAATGAACCGACATCTGAAATTTGACTGTCTGATGACAAACAACGTAAGATATGATCGAAAGGCCATATGATCCTCCCTAGTGAAACAAACATGGGAAGGTACATTAAATGATGAACCAAATTTACCTGAAAAATAGTACAGAATAACCGGGGTTTTAGTGGGTAAAGGGCAGTGCATCTGAGAGGACGCAATCGCTAGCGACCATGGCAATGATGATCTTAACTGATGAGTAACCATGTCCGCAAACAATAACTGCTGATTCCCACACTGTTTGCAAAGTCCAAACTGCATTTGTGTATAAATACATTTCCTGGGGTGGATAAGTCTTTTCTAAAAACTATGGAGCGAAACTCTCCATTGACCTAAAAGCGGGGTGGTGAGGCTGACTTTGTGAGTTGTCACACCACTAAATAAATAAATAAATAAAAAGAAAGGGACACAGAGAAGAAAAAAGTAAGGGCCTGACTGGGAATTGAACCCAGGACCTCCTCGAGACGGCATTTAACCCTAACAAGGAATCATACTACTAGACCATCAGGCCTTGATGTATGTTTTGTCATAAAATAAAATTGAAAACAGTGATTCCATGAACACACTACTAAAGTAGCTGTAGACTACGTCTATCATTTGAAACGAGTCAAGATATTACGAAGAGGGACAGGCATGCGACTCTTAGGTGTTCCGTCGGGGCTTTGCTGGCTAGCGTTACTCCCCCGTCTGAAAGTCATGTCGTTCATAGTCCAGCGTGAACCCGTCTTGCTTCGAGGTGAGTCGGATGCGCAATCTTTGATATCGTTCCCTGGGTTAGGGTCGCCTTTGGGTGCACGACCGAGTGACTGACGGCCTATTGATATGGGTGTCGACTGCGGAGCAGGCGCAGCACTGTGTCGAATAGACGGGCGAGGTGGAGATCGGTTATGACTTGAGTAGGTTGGCCTCTTCGATTGGAAGGGATCGACTGGGGTGGAGGGGGAAGCTGATACCGGACGAGTAGTCCCAATCTTGTCGATCTTCGTACCTGCCGGGATATATGAAGACGTCGGTCTGTACGATCGTGGTGCAACGAGGGCTGGCGTATTCTCCGTGCTCTGTTCCGACGAGTGCGAATAAGCCCGTATGCGGGACGGACGCTGGGGAGGAGCAACATCAGCCGGAACGACCGTAGTTAGAGTGCAGGGAGAAGGTGGAGTGATGACCGTCTCGACCTCGGGTTTATCAGGTAATGACGCGAATCTAACGTTCTTGCAGCTTTTGAGAATCCCACGTACGCCGCTCGGAGATGGCGGACTGGCATAAGAAGCTTGTACAGGAGTCGCAGGAAGTGATGTGGAAGGAACTGGGCTCGGGGGGGAGTACACGAGGTTCTGGACGAGGGGATTCAAGATTTCGCCTTCGTTTTTCACATCTGCGTCTCCTTTGGAAGCTTGAAGCTTGGAGTCGAAATTCGGACGACGCGCCTTCCGGTCAAGCTTGGGAACTTGGCTTCCAAATTCATCTAGAAAAGAGATGGCAAAGGCCCAGTCATCATCGTCGTCAGTGGTTTGGTCCGATGCCGCCGCAAAGCTGATCGCTGAAACAGGGGAATCCACGACAAGTTCGAAATCCGCGCTGTCCCGTATCTGAGAATAATCACATTGCGACCTGAGGCTTGTGATCATTTCCCTGAAATCGGAAGGAGGACCATGTTGCGCGTTGGCGTACTCAAACTTCGGAGAATAGGCTGAAGGCGAGCCCAGAAAAGCAGTAGGAATGCTCGGATATGGCTCTAGCGCCGGCGCCACCTTTTCCGTCAGCGAAAGGGGACGTAAGCTTTTGCCTCGACGAGCGGCTAGTGGAATGGGCGATTCGCGTTGAAGATGTGCCGATGATTCTACGGAAAGGGGGATTGCACGGTGAGAATTGGAAACCATCAAAGAGGGTAGATCGAGCTTGTCCGTCTCCTTTCCCAAAACCGTGACAGACACTTCGGGGCCTTCCAAGCTATTTTTGAAAAACGAGTTAAGGTCTTGCAGCTCAAGCATCATGTCAACCATCTCTGGATTCATGGTAGCGGCTGGAACCTGGACGGACCACCGTTTCGGTTTCCCCTCCGTACTCAGTGTGATTTCACGCTCGAAGACGAGCGCCTGGCGCTCTAGTGCCTGTTGATCTGATGATAGCCGCCCAGTACCGTTCGGTTTGATTGAACGAAACGTCGTGAGCGGAGCGAATCCTGCTTTAGCGCTTTTGATAGACTTCATTGCGTGCTTGAAGCCGCTGGGGGAAAACAACGAGCCTGAAGGTACCCATCGACGTTCACTAACTGGTGCTGCTGGCTTCCAAGCGATATGACCAGGAGGTGGTACTCTCATGATGATATCCTCCTTTGTAGAAACAAATAAGGGAAAATTTACACTTTCACAAAGCAGGAACTTACCATCCATAACTCTATGCATATCGGCCTCAACAGCAGATTCCTCATTCGAGAAGGGGTTGCTATAGTTGTCAGCACGTTGATGTCGGTTCCTGCCTTAGACCGGACCCCAGGAAACAGCATACAGCGAGCGTCAAGTAGAATGGGAGTCATCGGTGCCAGGGGCATGTCAGGGTACGGAGGGATGGAATCATCTGAATCGATCGACCAGAGAGAGCCCATGCTGATAGATGCCGATAAGAGCTGACACTCGTCTTTATCCAACACGCTCACGAGATTGAGAGAGCTTTCGGAGTTATTCGAAGCCATGTTGCAATGGACGCGGGTCCGGGCAGCATTTAAGTCTAACATCATGGTTGAGGATAACCAGAATTATGGTAATAAGCTCTCGAAAGGCCATGTATAAGAACGAAGCGAGGGCTGACCAGAGGCTGACGCGTCATTTGGTATATTGAGTGATATATTTCAATGTTCAACAGAAAAAAAGTTGTCCATGGTGAAGTTAACAGATTCCAGGCGAGAGAGGGAGCTGCCATGTGTTGCGAGAGAGAGCGTGGTGTGATTCATTCATAGCAAGAGGAAAGCTGCAGGGACGGGTCTGGAACATCCGAGTTCCGCGGGCCGTGCTACCGACCCGCTGACTTGCGTCCACGCTTCAGCGAGGGCTGAATAAAACGGAAATATAAAACAGGTCAGTCAACTTAGCGACTGACTGCGAGAAGCTCAAGCATACTGAAAACGGGCGGAACTTCTTCGGGTGCCCACTTACTCCAGAAAACGTCTTCTTCCAATTCGCATTGCGATAGCCACCACCATGCACATATGGTAGATCCTTGGGTTTTTGAGAAGCCCGTTCTAGCATTCTGCAGGATTCAGCGCTGGTGTATCAAAGAGTTACCACGGATCAACCTAGTGCTATGGAAGCTCGGACTCGGCGAGGGTACATAACGGACTTGGAAGTACAAGTCTATATCATAGTGGGAGACTTGGATATCTGGGCGCAATTGCCCTGGTAAGTCTACATACAGATGCATCAGCAATTTAAAGCAAAGCAGCTAAATTTCCTTACGACAAATTTAGGTCACGCAGCGATCATCAGGGTTCGATAGAAGAAATTCGAATCAAGACGGCAGCGGAGTGTTGTTTGCATGTGGCCGATTTTACATGTGCACCGTGGTTCAGTTGAACCACCGCCAGGCATCGTCCTCGTACCTGTATCTATCAAAATTTGGACAAGCTATATAACGATCTACATTATAATCACGATGGCGTGAATCAAAGTAGGACCATGCGGAAACGTGTAATATTGTGCAAGCCGCGTAGGCCATCAGGTTCCGTTCATCTTCAAAGCATGCATTGCCCTACTCATGCTCATTATCAGAACCATACTAATAACCTTTATTTTGATAACATTTCACGGCCACTTCTATCAATTTTTTAAGCACCGGATGATGCATCCTGCTTGATGTATGTACCTCGTGTTCCTCTCCATGCTACTTAGTGTTCAAGAACACCTGTTGACAACCAGCCATCAGGATTGTGTCGTTGTCTTGGCTCTCGGATCGTCTTCCCTACGGCCCCCTACATACGTGCTTTTCACCGATAACGTGATTTTGCGACCTCTGTAGGACCCGCATGGCTACCTAGCGGATCGAAGCACATGGATGGCCATTTAAAACAGCACCAGGATTGGTATTTACTTACATCCTTCAGCTTGATCGCCTTTCGTTTCGCTTGCAATTGCGACAATCATCATGAAATTCCAGTCTACGCTCAACTTGATCCTTGCTGCACTTGCGTTGGTCGCAAATGCCGTGCCCATCATCCCCCACGACGAGATTGTCGTCAAGTCCAGTCAGGGCCTGCGCCTGCTCAGCCTAGCCGAAGGCGTCGACCCGGTGTGGAAGACCGAGGACGAAAAGCTCGAGCTCATGCGTGCTGGTATCAATTTTGTAAGACGTGACGATCGTCGATGCGATGCTTTATCCTAATGAATCTCGTTCCAGTTCGATGTGACCGAGGTATATGAGCTGGAGCAAAAGTTTCCCCCAAAGAGCGACTTCGCCATTGCTGCGACTTGTTCGTGGTCTTCTTTCTTTCTGGATTTGCCATCCCTGATCATCTCACTTTCATAGTCCCGGCGCCCTCTCATCAGGCTGAACTCGCGCCCATTCTTTCTCTAGTTTCTATCGCCAACATGCAGTCTTACCTCAACACCCTTACGGCCTTCAACAACCGGTACTACAAGGCGACGACTGGTGCACAAGCAAGCACCTGGATTTTGAATACCGTCAAGAGTGTAACTACCCTTTCCTTCCGATTCCATGTGACTACACGTTGATTTGATCTTTCAGATTACCAGTAGCCGATCGATATCACGGCTTCGCTATACACTCACAGCTGGACACAATCTTCAATCATTGTCAGATTGCAGGAACGACGGCTTCATCGCCTGTCACGATTGTCGGTGCTCACATGGACTCCATCAATCTCAGCAACCCAACTAGTGGACGTGCTCCAGGTGCTGACGATGACGGCACCGGGACTGTCAACCTTATTGAAGGATTGAGAGTCCTTGTCGCTGCTGTTTCAAGCC
>JAACJP010000070.1:0-96277 GCA_013368375.1 Tricholomella constricta
GTCGAGTGTGGCGCTTACGGGCGCGTGGTGTCACACAATATGATCACAACAAAATTGTCGATCATATATTGAGGATATTGGAAACAAAGTCATGATCAATCTCCTGCCGATAGATCATTGGTATTCCAAATAAATCTATCGATCATTTTCATCACATGCTCGCCATATGCTCACCGGATCAACGGTGATGATATTACAAATACATTCGAGTTTTCACCGGCGAACAAACGGTGATCCTATCTCTAATTTCTCTGTGATATCGGCGCCGATTTTGATGCGGGCATATTATAGAATATATTGTAAAAAATCCCACCCTTTGTTCGTCGATCATTTTTCGGGTGTATTATAAATAAACTCATTATATATTCAACTCATATCCGACGGGCATATCGGCCAATGCCCGCAGTGTATATTGTAAATAAATTCATCCTATGTTCGTTGATCATTTCTCGTACATTTTATCATTAAATTCATTGTATATTCAAGTTATATCCGACGGATATATCAGCCAATGCTCGCAGTGGGATCTGAGAGTGCGCATATGTATTCCAGTGAACGGATACATATTCAAGGTGTATGCAGAGAATGCGCACACATATTGCAGTGCGCAGATACATATTCGAGGTGTGTTCACATATTCCAGTGCCCGGATACGTACTCAAGGTGGATTCCAAGAGTGCGCATATGTATTCCAGTGCGCGGATACATATTCAAGGTGTAATCCGAGAGTGCGCATACGTATTCCAGTGCGCAGATGAATATTCTGGGTGTATTCCGAGAGTGCGCATACATATTCCAGTGCGCAGATACATTTTCATGCTGTATTCAGAGAGTGCGCATATGTATTCCAGTGCGCAGATGAATATTCAAGGTGTATTCCGAGAGTGCGCATATGTATTCCAGTGCGCAGATGATTCAAGGTGTATTCACGTATTCCAGTGCGGGGATACATATTCAAGGTGTATTCCGAGAGGGCGCATACATATTCCAGTGCGCAGATGAATATTCGGGGTGTATGCGGAGAGTGTGCATACATATTCCAGTGCGCAGATACATATTCGAGGTGTATTCACATATTCCAGTGCGCGGATACATATTCAAGGTGTATTCCGAGAGTGCGCATACGTATTCCAGTGCGCAGATGAATATTCTGGGTGTATTCCGAGAGTGCGCATACATATTCCAGTGCGCAGATACATTTTCATGCTGTATTCGGAGAGTGCGCATATGTATTCCAGTGCGCAGATGAATATTCAAGGTGTATTCCGAGAGTGCGCATATGTATTCCAGTGCGCAGATGATTCAAGGTGTATTCACGTATTCCAGTGCGGGGATACATATTCAAGGTGTATTCCGAGAGGGCGCATACATATTCCAGTGCGCAGATGAATATTCGGGGTGTATGCGGAGAGTGTGCATACATATTCCAGTGCGCAGATACATATTCGAGGTGTATTCACATATTCCAGTGCACGGATACATATTCAAGGTGTATTCCGAGAGTGCGCATACGTATTCCAGTGCGCAGATGAATATTCAGGGTGTGTGCGGAGAGTGTGCATACGTATTCCAGTGCGCGGATACATATTCAAGGTGTATTCCGAGAGTGCGCATATGTATTCCAGTGCGCAGATACATTTTCACGCTGTATTCCGAGAGTGCGCATATGTAGTGCGCAGATGAATATTCAAGGTGTATTCCGAGAGTGCGCATACATATTCCAGTGCGCAGATACATATTCAAGGTGTATTCACGTATTCCAGTGCGCGGATACATATTCAAGGTGTATTCCGAGAGTCCGCATATGTATTCCAGTGAGCGGATACATATTCAAGGTGTATTCCGAGAGTGCGCAGATGTATTCCAGTGCGCAGATACATATTCTAGGTGTATTCACATATTCCAGTGCGCGGATACATATTCAAGGTGTATTCTGAGAGTGCGCATATGTATTTCAGTGCGCAGATACATATTCAAGGTGTATTCACGTATTCCAGTGCGCGGATACATATTCAAGGTGTATTCCGAGAGTGCGCATACGTATTCCAGTGCGCAGATACATATTCAAGGTGTATTCTGAGAGTGCGCATATGTATTTCAGTGCGCAGATGAAAATTCAAGGTGTATTCATGTATTCCAGTGCACGGATACATATTCAAGGTGTATTCCGAGAGTGCGCATATGTATTCCAGTGCGCAGATACATTTTCACGCTGTATTCCGAGAGTGCGCATATGTATTCCAGTGCGCAGATGAATATTCAAGGTGTATTCCGAGAGTGCGCATATGTATTCCAGTGCGCGGATACATTTTCACACTGTATTCCGAGAGTGTGCATACATATTCCGGTGCGCAGATGAATATTCAAGGTGTATTCACGTATTCCAGTGCGCGGATACATATTCAAGGTGTATTCTGAGAGTGCGCATACGTATTCCAGTGCGCAGATGAATATTCAGGGTGTGTGCGGAGAGTGCGCATACATATTCCAGTGCGCAGATACATATTCAAGGTGTATTCTGAGAGTGTGCATATGTATTTCAGTGCGCAGGTGAAAATTCAAGGTGTATTCATGTATTCCAGTGCGCGGATACATATTCAAGGTGTATATTCAAGGTGTATTCACATATTCCAGTGCGCGGATACATATTCAAGGTGTATTCCGAGAGTGCGCATACGTATTCCAGTGCGCAGATACATATTCAAGGTGTATTCCGAGAGTGCGCATACGTATTGCAGTGCGTAGATACATATTCAAGGTGTATGCGGAGAGTGTGCATACATATTCCAGTGCGCAGATACATATTTGAGGTGTATTCACGTATTCCAGTGCGGGGATACATATTCAAGGTGTATTCCGAGAGTGCGCATACATATTCCAGTGCGCAGATACATATTCAAGGTGTATTCCGAGAGTGCGCATACATATTGCAGTGCGCAGATACATATTTGAGGTGTATTCACGTATTCCAGTGCGGGGATACATATTCAAGGTGTATTCCGAGAGTGCGCATACGTATTCCAGTGCGCAGATACATATTCAAGGTGTATTCCGAGAGTGCGCATACGTATTCCAGTGCACAGATACATTTTCACGCTGTATTCCGAGAGTGCGCATATGTATTCCAGTGCGCAGATACATATTCGAGGTGTATTCACCTATTCCAGTGCGCGGATACATATTCAAGGTGTATTCCGTGAGTGCGCATACGTATTCCAGTGCGCAGATGAATATTCAGGGTGTGTGCGGAGAGTGTGCATACGTATTCCAGTGCGCGGATACATATTCAAGGTGTATTCCGAGAGTGCGCATATGTATTCCAGTGAGCGGATACATATTCAAGGTGTATGCGGACAATGCGCACACATATTGCAGTGCGCAGATACATATTCAAGGTGTATTCACGTATTCCAGTGCGCGGATACATATTCAAGGTGTATTCTGAGAGTGCGCATACGTATTCCAGTGCGCAGATGAATATTCAAGGTGTGTGCGGAGAGTGCGCATACGTATTCCAGTGCGCAGATGAATATTCAAGGTGTATTCACATATTCCAGTGCACGGATACGTACTCAAGGTGTATTCCAAGAGTGCACATAGCTATTCTAGTGCGCGGATACATATTCGAGGTGTATTCACCTATTCCAGTGCGCGGATACATATTCAAGGTGTATTCCGAGAGGGCGCATACTGTAAGGGCGCTTACTATCTTATCGACTAATCTGATCTAATCGTATCTTATCGACACGATTATGCTATTGTTTGGCAACACCTTCCAGTGTTGCCTATTTAATCCTTTACATTACATAATTAAATAGTAGACCTTGTACACCTATACGTAGCAATCGACGGACTTGTCAAGCTTACGTCTAGCGTGCACAGCAAGGTCCCCAATCTTGTAACCCCGTTACATTTTTTTAAGCTACCTTGCTTTCTATTGTTGCGTACCCACGACGTTACGCAGAACCACATTCCATTTAGAACACCCATCATAAAAGAACCCACGAGACTCAGACCTGATGACACCAACTCCCACATCCGGAAAGAGCCGAACTCCGGTCCTCGAGGATGCGCCCATCACAACTTCCACTGCAACCAGTGGAAGTTGGATCAGTCGCTGGTGGACAAAGTCCACCAGCGCAGAATACACTAGGATTAGAATCGGAGGAACCTTGGCCGATAGCAAGCACCAATGTGCCGGGGAGCTTGGCCGACGAATTGGCCAGGTCACATCGACCTGGCCCCACGGCAGGAAGCAGATGGCCAGACAGCCGTCTGTCAAGTAGAGCGTTCGGGGCGTCCACCCTGAGCATAGTCAAGATGGAGTCGGACGAAGACGACTTGTCCGACCCCGAGGCCAATGAAGAAGAAGCCAGCGATAGGGAATTGCTGGCGCTAAAAGTGAAGCAATTCTGGGACACCACCGATGTTGTTAGCGAACATCGACGAAGACGACTAGAGGAACGAGCGGATAGGCTCGTTCTACGATCAACCGGAGCACAGTCCGTTGGAGAAATGGTCGTACAGGAGTATGCCGACCGATACTTGGAAGCGCTGTCCGTAGTAGTTACGGAATACAGGAAGAAGTACCCTAAGGGAACTTCGAATTCAGCAGTCAGTTCGATTGCTGGGACTCCTATACCTAGGAAAGCTCCGCTCAACAAAGGAAAAGGTCGTTGGGATGACCTTTTCACTCCTTAAGCAGTGGCCTCTGGATCGAACCAGCCTCTTGATGAGGCTGCCATGGCAGTATCGGCGCTGCATCAAGCGCGCCAGTTAGGAGAATCTGACAACAATTATCGTCGTCGGTCCGCGGCAGCGAAACACGAAAGAATGACTCGTGAAGAGCATCTTGCGCGTTCACAGGGATCCAAATGGGTCCCTGTTAGTGAGTCTACGTTAGACCCACCCACTGAACGTAAGTATACAACCCCGCAACCAGCTGGCAACGAAAGCCTACCTATGGATGCGAAGGATGGCCGTGTTCCATTAGCGAAAGATTGGAGCAACCGGATCGCTTACCAGCGTCTGAGAAATGCTGATCTATCACGGAGCAAGTTCACGAATTATGACGACCAAGGAGTCGTCTTTGAAGGACATATGCCCGTGGATGAGATGGCGAGGCAATGGGCCTCGCAAACTCAAGGTTCGGATGGTGGACTGGGAAATGGGGCCGTCGGAACACATAAGACGATGGCGACGGCTAACGGCCGTCAAGACATGCGGGTTCGTATAAGTGACCACTGCCCATGTTCAGCCTCGATTCCAAAGTCGAGGCTATTCAATGCCTGAACCGATTCGCAGGAGTCAATCAATTGCGGACGGAATACATGCTGCCGGAGAGCAGCATAAAACTAAGATGCACGAACGGTTGCATCAACTGATACACGAGCGACTGGCTGTACGCCTATCGCTCCCTGATGGAATGAAATCTCGTCGTGCGGACTCAAAGTCCGTAGGCACTTATAGTGGAAGTGCCAAGTTTGGCGAATTGGAAGAATGGCTAGCCAGCCTTGTCGTGATGCTGGCCGTGAGCCAGTTTGGAGGAGCAGAACGCGACCAAGAGCGCGTTCTGATAACATCCGAGTTCCTTGATGGTGAAGCTCGGAAGTGGTACAATCGCCATGTTATCCATGTGAACCGCGAAAAGCAGTCCTGGATGTTTGAAGACGTCATCCTAGGGCTGTACGATCGGTTCATGCTGCCCTCAACCATGCAGGACGCTCGTAACGACTTTAACGCCGTTACCTATTCGGCGAGCAAAGGCATACAAGGTCTGTATGATGACCTTGTGGACCATGCCATGAATATCGCAGCAAGAACGGACGATTGGACGTTCCTGGAGAAATTCCTCAAGACACTTCCGCGTGAGATGCGGAAGGCATTATTCGATGACGGGCTATCACCCAAAATCAACACGGCCCAAGAGTTCCTAGCGGTGGGCTTAGCACACCAAGCCACCCAGAAGACGGCTGATTACTTTGAGCGGACCATAACCGCTCAGCGAAGTCAACCGAGCCAAATGCGGAAACCAGATGGAGGGCGAGTAAACGCTCCACACAATACTTTCAACAGGGCATTTTGCAAAAGATTGCAAACAGCCCAAGAAACAGCGAGCGTTCCTACGGGCCGCACGTACAGCGGCACCTGACGCAGCAAGTGAGGCGGACGATGAAGATACTTCTCCCGAGGACCCGGACGGACGAGACAATGGACGCCCTGATACAGAGGCGGACAATGAAGACGAAGGCAATGAGTTCGTAGATATGGAGGTCTACGAAAATGAATACTATGCTCGGGACGATGAGACCGAGCGTATGTTTGCAATGACAGAAGTCATTGCGTCAGAAGAACGCAATGATAAACCACCAAGTCGTAAAGTGAAAGTGCGGACGGGTAGGGACAAGATTGCTCGTCCCGTAGTTCCGATAAAGGACAAGGAGTGCCTGGTCACCTACATTAATGTAGGTGGACATGAGGCTTGGACCCTCTGGGATTCCGGGAGTACGACTACTGGACTTACGCCGTCATTCGCTCAAGTGGCCGATATTCGAGTGTTTCCGTTGGAAGATCCATTAATCCTCCAGCTCGGAACTAAAGGAAGTCGGGCCACAGTAAATTTTGGCACGACGGTGGAAGCCGTTCTTCCAGGGTTTAAAGGCAAGGTTTACATGGACCTTGCTAACTTTGATCGATACGACGTGATTATAGGCACGCCGTTTATGCGCGCAAACAACGTCGTGCTGGACTTTAACCGTGACGAAGTTGTCGTCAATGGAGTCGCTACACCAGCGACTAAAGTAAAAATGGAGGATACCAATGGCCGAGTTAGACGCCATCGGTCATTGGAGAAACGAAGAGAATGACTAAAAGTCACAGTAGAAGATGATGATGATCCTGATAACGAGGGTAGGCCGATAAACAGCCTACCGAAGGATCACCCAGCACTTCTATTATCCGATGAAGAGTTTCAAGAAACTCTTAAGGAAGGGGATAAGCCACCTCCGAAGAAGAGAAAACCCCAACGACAACAGCAGAAGGCACAAAACGAGCCTTCGAACGAACGAGCACGGACTCACGAGCCATGCGAAGAACGCCAGCACGATAATGAAGCGCGTAAGACGAGCGGGGCCGATAAGGATACGGAATCAGAGCCGTATACGAATACGAGTAATCGATCATTTTGGGATAGACCAAATCCACATCCACAATATGAGTGGATGTTCGACCCACGGATGCCGCAAGAATGGAACGCAGTAATAGCGTCAATGCGGGCTCACGAAGGAAGAAATGTAGGCACGCGAGGACAAGCGTACCGAAATCCACGGCCTGAGGAAGTATCGGAGCCAACGGAAATGAATTTTCCGGTGAATATACAACGGGCTAAACGGCCGTTGTATCGGTTACCAGTGAAGGATGAGAGTGACTTTGCTCTCGTAAAATTACGAGCTAGGTTTGATGTTAAACCTAGCAATAAAGACACAGCGCACATTCGCGCTGCAAGAACGGTGAACGGAAAAGGTAAGGCACCCAATGGAGGCCTTACCGCGGAAGATTATCCACGACTTCGCCAGCAATGGCATGACGAATTCGAAGATATGGTGGGTGGTACGAAACAACAGCTACCACCCTGGCGGGAAGTCAATCACGAGATTACTCTCATCGATGATGAGAAACAGTACCAGTACCACGCGCCGAGGTGCCCAATGTCCCTTCGCGAGGAATTCTACGCGAAGGTCAATCGGTATACGGATTCTAAATGGTGGGAGCCTCGTTCGGTGAAGCAAGCAGCGCCGCTGCTATGTATCCCGAAAAAAGACGGCTCCCTGAGAACACCCTTGGACGCACGGCAGCGTAACGACAACACAATCAAGGACGTTACGCCCTTGCCAGACCAAGAAATCATTCGCGAGGATGTTGCCAGAGGGAACATACGATCAAAGATTGACTTAACGGATGCGTACGAACAAGTACGCATCCTCGAGAAGGACGTACACAAGACCGCCTTTGCAACGATAGCAGGAACGTATGTTAGCAACATAATGCAGATCGGGGACTGTAACGCCCCCGCAACATTTCAACAATTAATGACGTCAATTTTTCGGGACGTCATTGGGAAGTTTATGCATGTATACTTGGACAACATATTCATATTCTTGAACTCCATCGAAGAACATGAAGATCATCTTCGAGTAGTGTTCGAACGATTACGCGAACAGTCCCTTTATTTGAAGTGGAAGAAATGCGAACTATATTCGGATTGCGTCGATTGCCTTGGTCATATAATCGACGACCAACGAATTCACCCCGACGCCGATAAATTGGCACGGATTCACGATTGGAGGATTCCACGGAATTACAACGATATACAGCGATTCGTTGGACTGGTTAATTATCTGGGTCAATTCCTCCCAGATATATCCGCGTACACTGGGCCACTAATGGCGATGACCGAGAATGGGTCGCCATTCTATTGGAGACCAATTCATCAACGATGCTTTGAAATGATAAAGCATATATGTTGCACGATGCCAATTATTCGGCCTATTCAACCGAAGACAGACGAACCAATTTGGATTATATGTGACGCCTCCAAGTCAGGCGTCGGTGCGATGTATGGTCAAGGACCTACATGGATCCAAGCTCAGCCGGCTGGATTCATGTCCAAAAAATTCACGAATGCACAGCAGAATTACGCCGTGCATGAACTCGAAACCTTAGCTATCCTCGAAGCATTACTTAAGTGGGAGGATAAACTTGTGGGTTATAAAATCCACATCATTACCGACCACAAAGCCCTCGAATTCTTTAAGACCCAGGTGAATTTATCACCTAGGCAGCGTCGATGGATGGAATACATGTCGCGATTTAACTTCGACATTACCTATGTGAAAGGCGAACTGAATAAAGTCGCCGATTGTCTATCGCGATATTTCGAGAGCGATAACCATCACGATCGTTACGACATCCACGACTTCGTAGCTGCCGATGCTAGAATCGATCCTACTGGTGAAGATCTACCAGTACCACGATACCATGGAATCGTGGAAAAAGTAGTTGAGATTCGAGCGATGAAAGACGTAGAAATACGTCGAAGCAAGCGTCTTCAAGAACGCCAGGAGGATCGAGATGTCGAAGCTCAGATAATGGAGGCTGCGGCACCAAGTATCGCATCCGGACCATCGTCACACCTTCAAAAAAGCCAGAGGCCAACCGAACGGGAACATACAGTCGGAGATATGGTCCTCGGAAGGGACACAGTTGCCCCTCCCCCAGACAAAACGGACGAGAAGATCCGTAACGACGTTATCCTTGGATACCCAAAGGATAAACTATTTTCAGTGATTCTCACTAACCCAACGGACTTTCGTACGTTCACTACGAAAGACAATCTTATTTGGACCACGAACGCTATAAATGATAGCGTTCTATGCATACCGCGAGAACCCGAGATCATCACGTCAATTGTTGAGCAAGCCCATAAAACCATGGGCCATTTCGGTGCCGAACGGACTACTGAATATATTCGACGATGGTATTGGTGGCCATCACTAGCCACGACCGTTCGTACGTTTTGTAAAACATGCGAGTATTGCCAGCAGATCAAGACGTCAAATCAGAAACCGTTAGGGAAACTACATTCCCTGCCAGTACCCACTAAGCCTTGGGACTCTATCGGAATGGACTTTATCGGTCCATTTCCAGAATCAAAGGGATATAACTACCTATGGGTAGTAATTTGTCGTATGACGAGTATGGTGCATATGATACCCATACATACGACGATGACGGCAGCCCAATTATCATGGGTATACCTACGGGAGATCGTCAGGTTACATGGCCTGCCAAGCTCGATCGTAAGCGACCGAGATTCTAAGTTTACTTCGCGCTGGTGGCGCGAACTACATAAATTATTAGGAGCTAAGCTTCTAATGTCGACATCTTTCCATCCTCAGACGGATGGACAGACGGAGCGAGCCAATCGTAGTATTGGCCAGATATTTCGCGCCGTTGTAAGGCATGACCAAAAGGATTGGGTAGATCGTATACCCATGGCTGAGTTCGCGATAAATGCGAGCGTATCGGCTACCACCAAGTTCGCTCCATTTGAGTTGAATGGTGGATACATGCCGTCCATGTTGAAAGAGATACGCTCAGACAGCGTAATACCAAAGGGAATTCGGGAATACGCTGAACGCGCATTGCAGAACATAGCGGAGGCGCATGACGCTATAATCGAAACGCGCGTATTTCAAACGCGCGAGGCAAACAGGCGTCGATCCACTGGTCCGGAAATAAAGAGGGGTGACTTGGTATATTTATCTACCAAGAACTTGAACCTTCCCAAGGGACGCGCCCGGAAATTATGTCCGAAATTCGTCGGGCCCTACAAAGTATTGAAGGCCATGCCAGACACGTCGAACTATACGCTGGAATTACCTACGGCGCTTATGGAGCGTCGAATACATCCAACATTTCACATATCGCTGTTGCGCCCATACTACGCAACAAACGATGCAATGTTCCCTAATAGAACTCACCCGGAGCCCTATGATTTTGGGGCGCCGGACGATCACGAATGGTTTGTCGAAGAGATTTTGGGCCATAGATGGACCCAAAATAATAAAGTGGAATACCAAGTTAGGTGGAGTCTAGGTGACACCACCTGGGAATCGCACAACAATTGTAACAAGTTAGCGGCATTGGACCGCTACTTGGAATTGCAAGGGGTGGGCAGCACATCGAGGTTGCCGCGACGAACCTAGAATGTGGCGCGGTCATGTGATCACGGCGATCAGAAAAATTACATAACCATCAAAAGTTAGGACAGAAGGTTAAATATGTTTTGGCGCTAGGACGCGCAACCAAATTTTCAACCAACAACCACAACATGTACCCAACCGCAGGAGCAAATTCAAGCAACGACGCGACTCGGGGCGGCGACAGCCACACCAACTATCAAAATATGGCCTCGGGATCGAGTCCAAAAGGGGAGGAGGTGCAGGGACGCGCGGAAAGCGCGCCCCCGCCCCCAACCTATATGGGCGTGCAGCCCCAAGCATTTCAATACCCATCGGTTGGCCATATGAGCCAACTGCCCCACCAGGGGCAACCGCCCCATCAGGGGCAACAATTATACCCTATGGTTGGCCACATGAGCCAACCGCCCCACCAGGGGCAACAACCACAGACGGGTGGGTTCTACCCACCGTCGATGGCATATCAACATATGCCATCAATGCAGAGCTTCATGGGGTACCCACCACCGACGTGGTACCCCCAAATGCCCGCCTGTAAGGACGCCCACTATCTTATCTAATCTTGGTTATCTAATCGTATCTTATCGAGACGATTACGCTATTGTTTGGCAACACCTTCTGGTGTTGCCTATTTAATTCATTACATTAATTAAGTATAAACAACCTTGTACACCTATACGTAGCAATCGACAGACTTGTCAAGCTTACGTCTAGTGTGAACAACAAGGTCCCAAATTCTGTAACCCCGTTACATTTTTTTAAGCTACCTTGCTTTCTATTGCTGCGTACCCACGACGTTACGCAGACCCACATTCCATTTAGAACACCCATCATCAAAAAGAACCAACGAGACCGAGACCCGATGACAACAACTCCCACATCCGGAAAGAGCCGAACTCCGGTCCTCGAGGATGCGCTCACAGCGCATCCTCCATCACAACTTCCACTGCAACCAGTGGAAGTCGGATCAGTCGCTGGTGGACAAAGTTCACCAGCGCAGAATACACTAGGAGTAGAATCGGAGGAACTTTGGCCAATAGCAAGCACCAATGTGCCTGGGAGCTTGGCCGACGAATTGGCCAGGTCACATCGACCTGGCCCCACGGCGGGAAGCAGATGGCCAGACAGCCGTCTGTCGAATAGAGCGTTCGGGGCGTCCACCCTGAGCATAATCAAGATGGAGTCGGACGAAGACGACTTGTCCGACCCCGAGGCTAATGAAGAAGAGGCCAGCGAAAGGGAACTGCTTGCGCTTCAAGTGAAGCAATTCTGGGACACCACCGATGTGGTTAGCGAGCATCGGCGAAGGCGACTGGAGGAACGAGCGGATAGGCTCGTTCTGCGATCTACCGGAGCACAATCCGTTGGAGAAATGGTCGCACAAGCATATGCCGACCGATACTTGGAAGCGCTGTCCGTAGTAGTTACGGAATACAGGAAGAAGTACCCTAAGGGAACTTCGAATTCAGCAGTCAGCTCGATCGCTGGGACGCCTGTACCTAAGAAAGCCTCGTTCAACAAAGGAAAAGGTCGTTGGGATGACCTCTTCACTCCTCAAGCAGTGGCTGCCGGATCGAACCAGCCTCTTGATGAGGCTGCCATGGCAGTATCGGCGCTGCATCAAGCGCGACAGTTAGGAGAATCTGACGACGATTATCGTCGTCGGTCTGCGGCAGCGAAGCGCGAAAGAATGACTCGTGAAGAGCATCTTGCGCAACCACAGGGATCCAAATGGGCCCCTGTTAGTGAGTCTACGTTAGACCCACCCACGGAACGTAAGTATACAACCACGCAAGCAGCTGGCGACGAAAGCGCGCCAGCTATTCAAGTACCTATGGATGCGAAGGATGGCCGTGTTCCATTAGCGAAAGATTGGAACAACCGAGTCGCATATCAGCGTTTGAGAAACGCTGATTTATCACGGAGCAAGTTCACGAATTATGATGATCAAGGAGTCGTCTTCGAAGGACATATGCCCGTAGATGAGATGGCGAGGCAATGGGCCTCGCAAACTCAAGGTTCGGATGGTGGACTGGGAAATGGGGCCGTCGGAAAACATAATACGACGGCGACGGCTAACGGCCGTCAAGACATGCGGGTTCGTATAAATGAACCCACTTCACACGCTCAGCCTCGATTTCAAAGTCGAGGCTACTCAATGCCTGACCCGATTCGCAGGAGTCAATCAATTGCGGACGGAATATATGCTGCTGGAGAGCAGCATAAAACTAAGATGCACGAACGGTTGCATCAACTGATACACGAGCGACTGGCTGTACGCCTATCGCTCCCTGATGGTATGAAATCTCGCCGTGCGGACTCAAAGTCCGTAGGCACTTATAGTGGAAGCGCCAAGTTTGGCGAATTGGAAGAATGGCTAGCCAGCCTTGTCGTGATGCTAGCCGTGAGCCAGTTTGGAGGAGCAGAACGCGACCAAGAGCGCGTTCTGATAACATCTGAGTTCCTTGATGGTGAAGCTCGGAAATGGTATAATCGCCATGTTATCCATGTGAACCGCGAAAAGCAGTCCTGGACGTTTGAAGACGTCATACTAGGGCTGTACGATCGGTTCGTGCTGCCTTCAACCATGCAGGATGCTCGTAACGACTTTAACGCCGTTACCTATTCGGCGAGCAAAGGCATACAAGGTCTGTATGACGACCTTGTGGATCATGCCATGAACATGGCAGCAAGAACGGATGATTGGACGTTCCTGGAGAAATTTCTCAAAACACTTCCGCGCGATATGCGGAAGGCATTATTCGATGACGGGCTATCACCTGAAATCAATACAGCCCAAGAGTTCCTAGCGGTGGGCCTAGCACTTCAAGCCACCCAGAAAACGGCTGATTACTTTGAGCGGACCATAACCGCTCAGCGAAGTCAACCGAGCCAAATGCGGAAACCAGATGGAGGGCGAGTAAACGCTCCACACAATACTTTCAACAGGCCTCGACGGGTGTATGGCGCAGTAAATGAAAAGCCATATGTCAAGCCAGCGTATCAGGATCAACCTGGACGTGGAGAGCAAAAGCCCCACGTCGAAAAACCAGCGATGAAGACAGGAGATCGTCCGCGTTACGATCAACCTAAAAACCACGATCATCACAACCATCCTCCGGGGGAAGTGTGCTTTAATTGTGGAAAACTAGGGCATTTTGCAAAAGATTGCAAACAGCCCAAGAAACAGCGAGCGTTCCTAAGGGCCGCACGTACAGCGGCACCTGACGCGGCAAGTGAGGCAGACGATGAAGACACGTCTCCTGAGGACCCGGACGGACGAGACAATGGACGCCCTGATACAGAGGCGGACAATGAAGACGAAGGCGATGAGTTCGTAGACATGGAGGTCTACGAAAATGAATACTATGCTCGGGACGATGAGACCGAGCGTATGTTTGCAATGACAGAAGTAATTGCGTCAGAAGAACGCAATGATAAACCACCAGTTCGCAAAGTTAAAGTGCGGACGGGTAGGGACAAGATTGCTCGTCCCGTAGTTCCGATAAAGGACAAGGAGTGCCTGGTCACCTACATTAATGTAGGTGGACATGAGGCTTGGACCCTTTGGGATTCCGGGAGTACAACTACCGGACTTACGCCGTCATTCGCTCAAGTGGCCGATATTCGAGTATTTCCGCTGGAGGATCCATTAATCCTCCAGCTCGGGACTAAAGGAAGTCGGGCCACAGTAAACTTTGGTACGACGGTGGAAGCCGCTCTGCCAGGGTTTAAAGGCAAGGTTTACATGGACCTTGCTAACTTTGATCGATACGACGTGATTATAGGCACGCCGTTTATGCGCGCAAATAACGTTGTGCTGGACTTTAACCGTGACGAAGTGGTCGTCAATGGAGTCGCTATACCAGCGACTAAGGTAAAAATGGAGGATACCGATGGCCGAGCTAGACGCCATCGGTCATTGGAGAAACGAAGAGAATGACTAAAAGTAACAGTAGAAGATGACGATGATCCTGATAATGAGGGTAGGCCGATAAACAGCCTACCGAAGGATCATCCAGCACTTTTATTATCCGAGGAAGAGTTTCAAGAAACTCTTAAGGAGGGGGATAAGCCACCTCCGAAGAAGAGAAAACCCCAACGACGACAGCAGAAGGCACAAAACGAGCCTTCGAACGAACGAGCACAGGTTGACGAGCCATGCGAAGAACATCAGCGCGATAATGAAGCGCGTAAGACGAGCGGGGCCGACAAGGATACGGAATCAGAGCCGTATACGAATACGAGTAATCGATCATTTTGGGATAGACCAAATCCACATCCACAATATGAGTGGATGTTCGACCCACGGATGCCGCAAGAATGGAACGCAGTAATAGCGTCAATGCGGGCTCACGAAGGAAGAAATGTAGGCACGCGAGGACAAGCGTACCGAAATCCACGGCCTGAGGAAGTATCGGAGCCAACGGAAATGAATTTTCCGGTGAATATACAACGGGCTAAACGGCCGTTGTATCGGTTACCAGTGAAGGATGAGAGTGACTTTGCTCTCGTAAAACTACGAGCTAGGTTTGATGTTAAACCTAGCAATAAAGACACAGCGCACATTCGCGCTGCAAGAACGGTGAACAGAAAAGGTAAGGCACCCAATGGAGGCCTTACCGCGGAAGATTATCCACGACTTCGCCAGCAATGGCATGACGAATTCGAAGATATGGTGGGTGGTACGAAACAACAGCTACCACCCTGGCGGGAAGTCAATCACGAGATTACTCTCATCGATGATGAGAAACAGTACCAGTACCACGCGCCGAGGTGCCCAATGTCCCTTCGCGAGGAATTCTACGCGAAGGTCAATCGGTATACGGATTCTAAATGGTGGGAGCCTCGTTCGGTGAAGCAAGCAGCGCCGCTGCTATGTATCCCAAAAAAAGACGGCTCCCTGAGAACACCCTTGGACGCACGGCAGCGTAACGATAACACGATCAAGGACGTTACGCCCTTGCCAGACCAGGAAGTTATTCGCGAAGATGTCGCTAGGGGAAAAATACGGTCCAAAATTGACTTAACGGATGCGTATGAACAAGTACGCATCCTTGAAAAAGATGTACATAAAACC
Organism: Tricholomella constricta; assembly: GCA_013368375.1. Taxonomy (NCBI): domain Eukaryota; kingdom Fungi; phylum Basidiomycota; class Agaricomycetes; order Agaricales; family Lyophyllaceae; genus Tricholomella; species Tricholomella constricta. Next base: position 15,841 of record JAACJP010000070.1, read on the forward strand.
GCCTTCGCAACGATAGCGGGAACATACATCAGTAACATCATGCAAATTGGGGACTGTAATGCTCCCGCGACATTTCAACGATTAATGACGTCCATCTTTCGGGACGTCATTGGGAAGTTCATGCATGTATACTTGGACGATATATTCATATTCTCGAACTCTATTGAGGAACATGAAGACCACTTGCGAGTTGTGTTCGAACGATTACGCGAACAATCGCTCTACCTTAAATGGAAGAAATGCGAATTGTATTCGGATCGCGTTGATTGCCTTGGTCATATTATTGACGACCAAGGAATTCACCCTGACGCCGACAAACTGGCACGGATCCGTGACTGGAGGATACCACGGAATTACAACGATATCCAACGATTCGTTGGACTTGTTAACTATCTGGGACAGTTTCTCCCAGATATATCTGCATACACTGGTCCACTAATGGCGATGACCGAGAATGGGTCGCCATTTTATTGGAGACCAATTCATCAGCGATGCTTTGAAATGATAAAGCATATATGCTGCACAACGCCAATTATTCGGCCGATTCAACCGAAGACAGGCGAACCAATTTGGATTATCTGTGACGCCTCCAAGTCAGGCGTCGGTGCGATGTATGGACAAGGACCTACATGGATCCAAGCCCAGCCGGCTGGATTCATGTCCAAAAAATTCACTAATGCACAGCAGAATTATGCTGTGCATGAACTCGAGACCTTAGCTATTCTCGAAGCGTTACTTAAGTGGGAGGATAAACTTGTGGGCTATAAAATCCACATCATTACCGACCATAAAGCCCTCGAATTCTTTAAGACCCAGGTGAATTTATCACCTAGGCAGCGTCGATGGATGGAATACATGTCGCGATTTAACTTCGACATAACCTATGTGAAAGGCGAACTGAACAAAGTCGCCGACTGTCTATCGCGATACTTCGAGAGCGATAACCATCAAGATCGTTACGACGTCCACGACTTCGTAGCTGCTGATGCTAGAATCGATCCTACTGGTGAAGATCTACCAGTACCACGATACCATGAAATCGTGGAAAAAGTAGTTGAGATTCGAGCGATGAAAGACGTAGAAATACGTCGAAGCAAGCGTCTTCAAGAACGCCAGGAGGATCGAGATGTCGAGGCTCAGATAATGGAGGCTGCGGCACCAAGTACCGCATCCGGAACATCGTCACACCCTCAGAAAAGCATGAGTCCAACCGAACGGGAACGTACGGTCGGAGATATTGTCCTCGGGAGGGACACAGTTTCTCCTCCCCCAGACAAAACGGATGAAAAGATCCGTCACGACGTTATCCTTGGATACCCAAAGGATAAACTATTTTCAGTTATTCTCGCTAACCCCAGGGACTTTCGTACGTTCACCACGAAAGACAATCTCATTTGGACCACGAACGCTATAAATGATAGCGTTCTATGTATACCGCGAGAACCCGAGCTCATCACCACAATTATTGAGCAAGCCCATAAAACTATGGGCCATTTCGGTGCCGAACGGACTACTGAATATATTCGACGATGGTATTGGTGGCCATCACTAGCCACGACCGTGCGTACGTTTTGTAAAATGTGCGAGTACTGCCAGCAGATCAAGACGTCGAATCAAAAACCGTCAGGGAAACTACACTCCCTGCCAGTACCAACTAAGCCTTGGGATTCTATCGGAATGGACTTTATCGGTCCATTTCCAGAATCAAAGGGATATAATTACCTATGGGTAGTAATTTGTCGTATGACGAGTATGGTGCATATGATACCCATACATACGACGATGACAGCAGCCCAATTATCATGGGTATACTTACGGGAGATCGTCAGGCTCCATGGCCTGCCAAGCTCGATCGTAAGCGATCGAGACTCTAAGTTTACTTCACGCTGGTGGCGCGAACTACATAAGTTATTAGGAGCTAAGCTCCTAATGTCGACATCTTTCCATCCTCAGACGGATGGACAAACGGAGCGAGCCAATCGTAGTATTGGCCAGATATTTCGTGCCGTTGTGAGGCATGACCAAAAGGATTGGGTAGATTGTATACCCATGGCTGAGTTCGCGATAAATGCGAGCGTATCGGCTACTACCAAGTTCGCTCCATTTGAGCTGAATAGTGGATACATGCCGTCCATGTTGAAAGAGATACGCTCAGACAGCGTAATACCGAAGGGAATTCGAGAGTATGCGGAACGCGCATTGCAGAATATAGCGGAGGCGCATGACGCTATAATCGAAGCGCGCGTATTTCAAACGCGCGAGGCAAACAGGCGCCGATCCGCTGGTCCAGAAATAAAGGGGGGAGACTTGGTGTATTTATCCACCAAGAACTTGAACCTCCCCAAGGGACGCGCCCGTAAATTGTGCCCGAAATTCGTCGGGCCCTACAAAGTGCTGAAGGCCATGCCAGACACGTCGAACTATACGTTGGAATTACCTACGGCACTCATGGAGCGCCGGATACATCCAACATTTCATATATCGATGTTGCGCCCATACTACGCAACGAATGATACAATGTTCCCTAATAGAACTCATCCGGAGCCCTACGATTTTGGGGCGCCGGATAATCACGAATGGTTTGTAGAAGATATTTTGGGCCATAGATGGACCCAAAATAATACTGTGGAATATCAGGTTAGGTGGAGCCTGGGAGACACCACCTGGGAACCGCACACCAATTGTAACAAGTTAGCGGCACTGGATCGCTACTTGGAACTACAAGGGGTGAAGAGCGCGTCGAGATTACCGCGACGAACCTAGAATGTGGCGCGGTCATGTGACCACAGCGATCAAGAAAATTACATAACCATCAAAAGTTATGACAGAAGGTTAAATATGTTTGGCGCTAGACGCGCAACCGATTTTCAACCCTCTCAACACAAACCAACATGTACCCCAGCCAAGTACCAACCTCCAGCAACGACGCGATTCGGGGCGGCGACAGCCGCACCGACCAGCAAAATTTGAACCCGGGGCCGAGTTCAAGTGGGGAGGGAGCGCAGGGGCGCGCGGAAAATGCGCCCCTGCCCCCAACTTACATGGGCTCGCAGCCCCAATTATACCAATATCCTCCGGTTGGCCATATGAGCCAACCGCCCCATCAGGGGCAACAAACATTTCCGACGGTTGGCCATATGAGCCAACCGCACCACCAAGGGCAACAACCACCTATGGGTGGTTTTTACCCGCCAGGGCTGGCATTCCAACAGATGCCATCAATGGCGGGTTTCATGGGGTACCCGCAACCGACGTGGTACCCCCAAATGCCCATGCAGCCTGTACCGCACAATACGCGGTACAACGAATCGGAGAAGATGGAGGTAGACGACCAAAGTCGTCTGCAAGCAAATGTCCCGCCGGCGCAAGTGGTGCGCGGCGAACCGGTGCGGCAACATGTTGCACCGAATGCAGACGACAAAGCGTCGTCGGCGTCGAGTTCGCGGAGGATGGCAGACGATCGTAGAGTATCGCCTGCGTCAAGTTCGAGGAGACCATTCGCAGACGATGGTCTCCTTTCTTCTCTCTTGGATCGATTGGAAGACGCGGGTATTCACCGCGAATTTTGTGATTTCTTGGACGATGGAATGGCGCAGCTGGTTATAACCCAGCTGCTTGATGCATACGATGGAGTTTGCGCGGATTTGAGACGCGTGAAAGCGAGAGAAGCGGCCATGGCTGAGCAACTCAGCCTGGCAAGAAAACGGCCGGCAGTAGCATTGCCGGATCGCGGGGAGGGACCATCGTCCCGACCCATAAAAAGGCAGCAAATGGAGGTGCGTCGAGAAGAACGCACCTCATACGAGCCGCGACGACAAGAGAGGAGCGAGCCCAGGCGTCCGGAACGACGCCTGGAACAGGAGAATCGGCGGTACAACCGCCACCCCGACCAGGAAGTGTGGCGTGACGAACGCCCACTTGATTATGGTTCTCAACGGGAAGAGCGCCGAGAGGATCAAGGGACGCGCGAAGTGCGCCCCTTACCTGCTCGAGAAATCGAGCGCACGGCGTCGACATCGTCGACGTCAGCGGAAGCAAAGCCGCAAAACCTATCCGGAGCGTTACCGCCCCCGGGAGAAAGCCGGGTGCGGAACCCAGAACGAGGTTCTCAGAAGAAGGAACCTGTTGGCAAATATACTTTGCCAGCGCCAGCCCCTGCACCACCTAGTACGATGGTGCAGCCCCCAACGCCGCCATCCAAAGGCAAACAGAAGGCATCGGATCCATATGCCGAGGCTATGGATGAATCGGACTGGGGCGAGTCGTCTGACGACGACAAGCCTGTCAGCAAGAAGAAGGCTGCCGGGCAAAAGCAGCATCGCGAGAATATGGCTCGCAAAGCTGAGAAGGAGATGCCGGGGCGGATCCCTGACGAGCTCGGGGTGGTCTTCATCAACGACCGCCACGAGAGGGACAACCGTTTTTGGGATATGCTAGTGCGGACGATATATGTATCGTCCGCCCAGAATCGTGCCTACGCACTAGGCACCGCAGCGCGAGTGTCCGAAAGCGAGTTGGGGACGGGACACAATTCTCGTCCCCCATCGGGACGGCTATATGCCGTCGCACCACGCGGGTTCCCAATGAACCCTCGTGAAGTTGATCAGTTGTATGCACTGATCAACGATCGGCGCCCCGGCGTGACGGATGAAGAGCGGGCAGAGGCCTTTATGCTCTTTAGGGAGTTCCGGCGAGTCTCCCTCTCGGTAGCGCCCCATTTGCGCGACCGATCCATGGCTCGAGCAGCCATGGATGAATTTAGAAGCGTCAACCGACCATTCGATACACGGTCACCCATTTGGCAGGCCGCGCCAATTAGGCGGCCTGGGAGGGCATTCGAATATAGGCCGGACAAGCCTACACGAGGCGCTGGCCTGCCTCAGCCAGGCCCCGACCATGCCCTCGATGTCGAGCACTGGTGCCGACATATGATTCACCATGGGCGTATTGGTTCAAAGAACCAATACGGAGGAATCATCATGGACTACCGGTTCCGCGTACATAGGCGCGGAACTTGGGGATACTTGTTGGCGAATGTACTAGCGCCAACTACCCACAGCATGCGGTCATGGTTCATGCGACTTTTCGCGACCATTACTGCGCGGCCATACCTCTACGCAGAGGCTGTGGCTGCCTATAACGAGGCCAACCCAGATCGGCCTTTCACACCGATCGAAGGCCCTGAGGTTACCATACCTCGCATCCAAGTGATCCCTCCGGAGGTGCGGATCACTGAACAAGGTGTCTTGCAACACCTTATCAACATTGGTATTCCAGTAAGTTGGATACACCATAGCTACACTTATGGTCTACATTATTTGGACCATAACTACTCTAACTCAGGTCCCTATAAGGACCTGTTCCGCAATGTTGACGACGATCGAGTTCGTCGTCTAGATGAAATGGGTGTTCCGCCCGCCATCCCTGAGTGGGATGGGTGGTACCATCCCACCACCGACGACATCACGCGCATCCAAACACTGATGCACGTGGAATTCCAGACCGAATCACTAGACTGTCTAGTGAGTTCGGAATGGATGTTTGTGGGTGAAGACCCACACTTCCGAGGACTCCGTGTTCGGGTGGGGGAATATCTCCCCCCAGGCCTGCATCACCCAGCTTCATCGGGATCGACGTCCATCAACGTCGAAATGGCGGACCCGGCGGCAGCTATACCTGCCCCCGCGACACCCTCCACAGTCGTGGCAGCTCCAACTGGAGCTACCGAAACCCAAGTGGACCCCGTGTCGGCCCTTACAGGGCCTTTATCACTGGCGGTGATTACCACCAGCCAGGGTCTGGTGGACAACAACACCACCGACCCCGACACAGTGATGGAGTCATAGGTCGGGGAGACAACTTAATCCCCCCGTCAACGAACCGACCTCGACACGTAGGGCGTACCGCCGGGCCGACCGCCATTGTCAGGTGCAGACCACCTGACTCCCGAGGAGCAATCCGCAGGTTGCGTATTAACGCAACATTGGATGTCCTCACCACCATTCTTTGCCGCACGGCACTTTGAGGCCGTGCAGTGGCGCTAATGCATCCACTACTCGTTAAGTCAAGAATACGTATTATACCTACGTATTCTTGCATTATTTGATAGGTCTAGGTCGCCGGGACCTAGACCCTCCTTTTACTCTCTTTTTCTGCCCAACTCCCTGGTGAAGATCGCTACACGCGATCTTAAAGGGGGGTATGTAAGGACGCCCACTATCTTATCTAATCTTGGTTATCTAATCGTATCTTATCGAGACGATTACGCTATTGTTTGGCAACACCTTCTGGTGTTGCCTATTTAATTCATTACATTAATTAAGTATAAACAACCTTGTACACCTATATGTAGCAATCGACAGACTTGTCAAGCTTACGTCTAGTGTGAACAACAAGGTCCCAAATTCTGTAATCCCGTTACACCGCCCCAACCGTACCGCAAAATACGCGGTACAACGAGTCAGAGAAAATGGAGGTGGACGACCAAAGTCGTCAAAAAACACCTACTCCACCGGCGCAAGTGGCGCGCAGCGAACCGGCGCAGCAATATGTCGCGCCATATGCAGACGAACAAAGAGGTTCGTTTGCGTCGAGTTCGCGGAGGCCGGCAGACGATCGCGCAGCGTCGTCTGCGTCAAGTTTGAGGAGACCATTCGCAGACGATGGTCTCCTTTCGTCTATCTTGGACCGATTGGAAGACGCGGGTATTCACCGCGAGTTTTGTGATTTCTTGGACGACGGGATGGCGCAGCTGGTTGTAACCCAGCTGCTTGATGCGTACGATGGAGTTCGCGCGGACTTGAGACGCGTGAAGGCGAGAGAGTCGGCCATGGCTGAGCAACTCAGCCCGGCAAAAAAGCGACCGGCAGTGGCGTCGCCAGATCGCGGGGAGCGACCATCGTTCCGACCCATGAAAAGACAGCAGACCGAGGTGCGGCGAGAAGAACGCACCTTATATGAACCCAGGCGTCAGGAACGACGCCCGGAACAAAAGTATCGGCGGTTCGACCGCCATCCCGACCAGGAAGTGTGGCGTGATGAGCGCCCACTTGATTATGGTCCTCAACGAGAGGAGCGTCGCAAGGACCGAGGGACGCGCGAAGTGCGTCCCTTACCGGCTCGAGAAGTCGAGCGAAGGGCGTCGACATCGTCGACATCCGCGGTGCAGGCACCGCAACAGCAACATATAGCGGGAGCATTACTCCCACTACCGACCCCGGGAGAAAGCCGGGTACGGAACCCGGAGAGAGGGTCCCAAAAGAAGGAACCTGTTGGCAAGTATACCTTGCCGGCACCATCCCCTGCACCACCCACTACGATGGTGCAGCCCCCATCGCCTCCGCCAAAGGGCAAAGGCAAACAAAAGGCGTCTGACCCGTACGCCGAATTTATGGACGAGTCGGACTACGGCGAGTCCTCCGACGACGAGAAACCCGTCAGCAAGAAGAAGGCTGCCGGGCAGAAGCAGCATCGCGAGAATATGGCTCGCAAAGCTGAGAAGGAGGCGCCGGGACGGATCCCTGAAGAGCTTGGGGTGGTCTTTATCAACGGCCGCCACGAGCGGGACAACCGCTTCTGGGATATGGTGTCGCGGACGGTATATGTGTCGTCCGCCCAGAATCGTGCCTTTGTGCTAGGCACAGCAGCTCGCGTCTCAGAGAGCGAGCTAGGGACGGGACAAAACTCCCGTCCCTCAGATGGACGGCTGTATGCCGTCGCACCATGTGGGTTCCCAATGAACCCCCGTGAAGTTGATCAGCTCTATGAGCTGATCAATAACCGACGCCATGGGGTGAGGGATGAAGAGCGGGCCGAGGCCTTTATGCTCTTCAGAGAATTCCGTCGGATCACCCTGTCGGTCGCGCCTCACTTGCGCGACCGAGCCATGGCTCGTGCAGCCATGGACGAATTCCGAAGCGTCTCACGACCGTTCAGTGAACGGTCACCCATCTGGAATGCCCCGGTCATTAGACGGCCGGGTAAAGCATTCGAATATCGGCATGACAAGCCGACACGAGGAGCTGGTCTCCCCCAACCCGGCCCAGCTCATGCATTGGATGTCGAACATTGGTGTCGACATATGATTCACCATGGGCGTATTGGTTCTAAGAACCAATATGGAGGTATCGTCATGGACTACCGGTTCTGCGTTCATCGTCGCGGGACCTGGGGATACTTACTGGTGAACGTATTGTCGCCAGTAACTCATAGTATGCGGGCATGGTTTATGCGAATCTTCGCAACCATCACCGCACGGCCATACTTCTATGCAGAAGCGGTGGCGGCCCATAACGAGGTCAACCCTGATCGGCCGTTCACGCCGATTACCGGACCCGAGGTTATTATCCCTCGGATCCAACCTACCGCTCCCGAAGGGCGGCTGACGGAACAAGGTGTCCTACAACACCTTATTAACTGTGGTATTCCAATTAGTTGGATAAACCACAGTTATACTTATGGTCTACACTATTTAGACCATAACTACTCTACTGCAGGTCCTCATAAGGACCTGTTCCACAATGTTGACGACGATCGCGTGCGTCGACTCGATCAATTGGGCGTGCCACCCGCCATTCCGGAATGGGACGGGTGGTACCATCCCACCACCGACGACATCACGCGCATTCAAACGTTAATGCGCTTGGAGTTTCAGAACGAGGGGCTGGATTGTTTATCCAGCGTGGAATGGATGTTTGTGGGTGAAGACCCACATTTCCGAGAACTCCGTGTTCAGAGAGGGGAGTTTCCCCCTCCGGACCTGCACACTCCCGCTCCATCGGGATCGACGTCTACCAACGTCGAAATGGCGGACCCGGCGGCACTCACAGCCTGCCCCCGCGACACCTTCCACAGTCGTGGCAGCTCCAATAGGAGCTACCGAAACCCAAGTGGACCCCGTGTCGGCCCTCACAGGGCCTCTATCACTGGCAGTGATTACCACTAGCCAGGGTCCGGTGGAATCCAACCCCACTGACCCCGACACAGTGATGGAGTCATAGGTTGGGGAGACAACTTAATCCCTCCGTCAACGAACCGACCTCGACACGCAGGAGGTATCGTCGGGATGACCGCCATTGTCAGGTGTAGACCACCTTACTCCCGAGGAGCAACCCGCAGGTCGTGTACTCAAATATACGCAACACCGGATGTCCTCAATCCCATGCCACCTCGGGCGGCACTTGGAGGCCGTGTAGTGGAACTATTGTCTCCACTATGTATTCGGTCATGAATACGTACCAGTAATACGTATTTCTTTGCAGGCGATATTGGGTGTAGGTCGCCGGGACCTACACCCTCCCTCTTGCCTTAATTTTATTATTACTTATTGCATTACTCCCTGGTGAAGATCGCTACTAGCGATCTTAAAGGGGGGTATGTAAGGGCGCTTACTATCTTATCGACTAATCTGATCTAATCGTATCTTATCGACACGATTATGCTATTGTTTGGCAACACCTTCCGGTGTTGCCTATTTAATCCTTTACATTACATAATTAAATAGTAGACCGTGTACACCTATACGTAGCAATCGAGAGACTTGTCAAGCTTACGTCTAGCGTGCACAGCAAGGTCCCCAATCTTGTAACCCCGTTACACATACATATTCCAGTGCGCAGATGAATATTCTGGGTGTATGCGGAGAGTGTGCATGCATATTCCAGTGCGCAGATACATATTCGAGGTGTATTCACATATTCCAGTGCGCGGATACATATTCAAGGTGTATTCCGAGAGTGCGCATACATATTCCAGTGCGCAGATACATTTTCACGCTGTATTCCGAGAGTGCGCATATGTATTCCAGTGCGCAGATGAATATTCAAGGTGTATTCCGAGAGTGCGCATATGTATTCCAGTGCGCGGATACATTTTCACACTGTATTCCGAGAGTGTGCATACATATTCCAGTGCGCAGATACATATTCAAGGTGTATTCACGTATTCCAGTGCGGGGATACATATTCAAGGTGTATTCTGAGAGTGCGCATATGTATTCCAGTGCGCAGATGAATATTCAAGGTGTATTCTGAGAGTGCGCATACATATTCCAGTGCGCAGATACATATTCAAGGTGTATTCACGTATTCCAGTGCGCGGATACGTACTCAAGGTGTATTCCAAGAGTGGACATAGCTATTCTAGTGCGCGGATACATATTCAAGGTGTATTCCGAGAGTGCGCATACATATTCCAGTGCGCAGATACATATTCAAGGTGTAGTCACGTATTCCAGTGCGCAGATGAATATTCAGGGTGTATTCTGAGAGTGCGCATACATATTCCAGTGCGCAGATACATATTCAAGGTGTATTCACGTATTCCAGTGCGCGGATACGTACTCAAGGTGTATTCCAAGAGTGGACATAGCTATTCTAGTGCGCGGATACATATTCAAGGTGTATTCCGAGAGTGCGCATACATATTCCAGTGCGCAGATACATATTCAAGGTGTAGTCACGTATTCCAGTGCGCAGATGAATATTCAGGGTGTGTGCGGAGAGTGCTAGTGTGCATGCATATTCCAGTGCGCAGATACATATTTGAGGTGTATTCACATATTCCAGTGCGCGGATACATATTCAAGGTGTATTCCGAGAGTGCGCATACATATTCCAGTGCGCAGATACATTTTCACGCTGTATTCCGAGAGTGCGCATGTGTATTCCAGTGCGCAGATGAATATTCTGGGTGTATGCGGAGAGTGTGCATACATATTCCAGTGCGCAGATACATATTCGAGGTGTATTCACGTATTCCAGTGCGGGGATACATATTCAAGGTGTATTCCGAGAGTGCGCATATGTATTCCAGTGTGCGGATACATTTTCACACTGTTTTCCGAGAGTGCGCATATGTATTCCAGTGCGCAGATGAATATTCCAGGTGTATTCACGTATTCCAGTGCGCGGATACATATTCAAGGTGTATTCCGAGAGTGCGCATACGTATTCCAGTGCGCAGATGAATATTCAGGGTGTGTGCGGAGAGTGCGCATACGTATTCCAGTGCGCGGATACATATTCAAGGTGTATTCCGAGAGTGCACATATGTATTCCAGTGAGCGGATACATATTCAAGGTGTATGCGGAGAGTGTGCATACATATTCCAGTGCGCAGATACATATTCGAGGTGTATTCACATATTCCAGTGCGCGGATACATATTCAAGGTGTATTCGCACTGGAATATGTATGCGCACTCTCGGAATACACCTTGAATATGTACCCGCTCACTGGAATACATATGCGCACTCTCGGAATACACCTTGAATATGTATCCGCGCACTGGAATACGCGAATACACCTTGAATATTCATCGGCGCACTGGACTATGTATGCACACTCTCGGAATACACCTTGAATATGTATCTGGGCACTGCAATACGTGAATACACCTCGAATATGTATCTGCGCACTGGAATAGGTACGTGCACTCTCAGAATACACCTTGAATATGTATCTGCGCACTGAAATATGTATGCACACTCTCCGCATACACCCAGAATATTCATCTGCGCACTGGAATATGTATGCGCACTCTTGGAATACACCTTGAATATGTATCTGTGCACTGCAAGCGTGAATACACCTGAGGTGATGCCGTCCACAGTTGATACATATCCTAAAAGCGCACAAAGCATATATGAAGAGATTTTGCCACGTCAGATATGGCAAATTGCTCACTAGTTCACAACTGACAGTGAGAATCACGATGTACATCTCTCGTAGCGATTTTTCCTGTTTTTCCAGATTCTTAAGAAAGCCCTCTTCTTCACACTGTGGACATTGGCTGATATCGGCGTAGAATATATTCTGAATTTACAGTGAATTCATTTGTAATATGCCCAAAAAATGATTAATGATCAAAAGGTGAATTTATTTACAATAATCTCTTTAATATATCCATGTTATAATTTGTACCGATATTACGAGATAAGATCACTCTTTATATGCCGGCGAAAATATGATTTCTTTTGTAATATCATCACCGTTGATCCGGTGAACATTGGCGATAAGCGAAAGTTCAAAGACTCCGAAGATGAGGATGAAGAGGGCAAGGGGGCCAACAATGGGTCCGAAGATGACACCCTATCCGAAGACGAGATGTCGGGAGTTGAGGAACATGGTGGAAAGATGAACAAACGACAGCCTGGAAAGAGTAAATCAGCTGTCAACTCGAAAAAGCTTCGTGAGGCTTATGCAAACAAGACCCTCCTTGTCGATACGTCTAGCAAGGACTATCAAACCTTCCTGGATAAAATCAAGCGCATCGACCCAAATGCTGTTGTTTCGACAAAATATGATATGTTGTTCGAGCCGACCTGCTCCAAATGTCAGTCACCCCGTGGGTATTAAGAGCCATACGCAACTAGTCGATTCAAATCACACTTCAGGGACTGCACGGGAAAGGCCAAGCATTTGAAAGCGACAGAGAAAATACCTGGGCCAAACCTCCTCTCCCAATTCGGGTTCTCTGTAATTCGGAAGGCCACAAGTTCGAAGAAGCAGCCCCAGTCTGCACTTTCAAAGGTCACAGGCATCCCCTGCCGTGGCCTCACTGCGTGTGAAGACAGCCGAATCCCTTTGAATGTCCGCCGTACACCAGCCATTGGTGGGGGCGCTCGAGCCGTCTATGTCATTGCTATGGAGAAATTTCAGAAGGTGTTCTCGAAACTCAAGAATAAACAACAGACAGTTGTTCTCGACACTCAACGGCACAAACAGAAATGGAAAAACGATCACCAGGGCCTCCGTGTGTTTGCGAAGAATTGCGACGAGGAGGTCACAGCGCCCACAGGCATCAACAAGCGTCCACAACCCTGTATCGCCTGCATCTCAGTCTTCAAAAGCAAGTCATTCAAAACCGCGATCGGTAAACAAACACCAAAACCAGAAAACTCCAAGCATACAAACCATCGTTTCCGCCATGAAGTTCTCGGTAAATTATATGCTAAATACACACATAGAGGCATCACAGTGTATTGTGTCCCACGGCCCACAGGGCCAATACATGTAGTGTGTTTGACGGAACGAGCGGGCCCGCTGTGGCTCCAGCGGGCCTCATACATCGTATCAATGCTCACGGTGCAGCGGGCCTTATACACTGTATCCACTCAGACGGTGTCAGCGGGTCCCGCTGGTCTGCACCAACAGGCCCGATACAATGGACACCGCGGCATGCACGATACAGTGTAGCGGATGGCACGGTGCAGCGGGTTTGTACAAGGTATCGGAGAGGACCAGTTCTGCCCCACCGCGGCATTGATGATTGTTGCAGGTGTTGAAAGTACGTCGTTCGGCCCCGCGGCATGAGATACAATGTATCGGGTTGCACGGCACCAGCGGGCCTGTTGCAGGTATTGAAAATACCTCGTTTTGGGTGCCGCGGCGTGAGATACAATGTATCTGACTGCACGGTGGGACGGCCAGCGGGTCCGTTGCAGGTACATCGCGGGTGGTGCCGCGGCATGAGATTCAATCTAGCATTGCCGCGGCATGCATAATACAATGTATCGGGGCTACACGGTGTAGCGGGTGGTACAATGTATCGGGTTGCACGGCACCAGCGGGCCTGTTGCAGGTATTGAAAATACCTCGTTTTGGGTGCCGCGGCGTGAGATACAATGTATCGAGCTGCACGGTGTAGCGGGTGGTACAAGGTATCGTGTGGGACGGGGCCAGCGGGTCCGTTGCATGGCACCAGCGGGCCTGTTGCAGGTATTGAAAATACCTCGTTTTGGGTGCCGCGGCGTGAGATACAATGTATCGAGCTGCACGGTGTAGCGGGTGGTACAAGGTATCGTGTGAGACGGGGCCAGCGGGTCCGTGGCAGGTACATCAGTTGGTGCCGCGGCATGAGATTCAATCTAGCACTGCCGCGGCATGCATAATACAATGTATCGGGCTGCACGGTGTAGCGGGTGGTACAAGGTATCGTGTGGGACGGGGCCAGCGGGTCCGTTGCAGGTACATCAGTTGGTGCCGCGGCATGAGATTCAATCTAGCATTGCCGCGGCATGCATAATACAATGTATCGGACTGCACGGTGTAGCGGGTGGTACAAGTTATCGTGTGGGACGGGGCCAGCGGGTCCGTTGCAGGTACATCAGTTGGTGCCGCGGCATGAGATTCAATCTAGCACTGCCGCGGCATGCATAATACAGTGTATCGGGCTGCACGGTGTAGCGGGGGTACAAGTTATCGTGTGGGACGGGGCCCGCGGGTCCGTTGCAGGTACATCAGTTGGTGCCGCGGCATGAGATTCAATCTAGCCCTGCCGCGGCATGCATAATACAGTGTATTGGGCTGCCCAGTGTAGCGGGTGGTCGTTTGGTGCCGCGGACCGCGGCATGCATGATACTATTTATGTTGGATCTATTGGACTCAAGCCAGAGGGAATACATGTAGCCATCATCATTTTCTTATACACAATAATATGCTTGCAAAAAAAATTGGGATCGGGGGACAGGACAACATCATTCTAATCATTCCTCCTCTTCTTCGCTGTCTTCGCTGAATTCCATTTCCATGTCGTCTGCGAGGATTGAATCAGGAATGTGTGCAAATGATGATGGCGTGTAAGGGCCATGCGGTACCTGAATACGAGTGGAACCGCTCGCGGTATGCTCCACCGTGTCTGGGATATCACCGTCGTCAAAGGCAAGCAGCTTGTCAAGGTCCAAATGGGGCAGCCCAGTGCCGGGGCGACGGACATCCTGAACCTCGTCATCACTCAAATCCACTGCAACGACTGCCTCATCATCAGAGACATCTACAAGGACAATGCCCGTGGAAGGCTCATCATCACTGCTTAGCTCAAGTTGTGGAATGGCTGGACTTTGATCCTCATCGTCGCTAAGCACAATCATTGGGAGAGTTTCGTCATCATCAGTCAGCACAATCATGGGGACTGATTCCTCATCATCGCTGAGCAGGATCATAGGAAGGGATGTCGCTTCATCTTCCTTGTCCTCATCATCTGACAACTCCAACGCAACGATGGAGGATGCCGCGGCGGTCTGCTTTCGTGATGCCGCGGCGTCCAAGTGTGGGGGCGCCACGGCTGCCTGCTCTGGGGATGCCATGGTGTGTGCTGGGAGAGGAGTTACAATGATAGGAGACCGATCTCTATGGTAGTAGCCGCGGTATGGCTCCACATCGTCAATGAAGCTTCGTAGGGGTTGTTGCTCGAAATGGGTGGGTATTTCTGGGCTTTCCAGGCTACGTGGCTGGATGATGTCGGTGCCAATGGCATCAAATCTGTGCGCACTGGAGGGGGAATGGGTGCCATCAGAAGAGTCCTCCCACTTCAAGGATCCTGAGGCCAGATCACCAAAGTCAGTTCCCAGAGGACCTGAATTGGTCCCTGGTTCAAAGATGTCCTTGACCTCTTTAGCAGTGAGGTCAGTGGTTTCTGCTGCACCCGCGGTGTTCTCCTTTTGGACCGCGGCCTCATTCATGCTGTGCAATGCCGCGGCACGGCGCATGATCAAATCCATGCGTGATCCAAAGATGC
This sequence comes from Tricholomella constricta, assembly GCA_013368375.1. NCBI lineage: Eukaryota > Fungi > Basidiomycota > Agaricomycetes > Agaricales > Lyophyllaceae > Tricholomella > Tricholomella constricta. Next base: position 31,357 of record JAACJP010000070.1, read on the forward strand.
TGGTATATCCCTGTGTTTGACCCCGAATGTCATTGACGACGCGGCTGGCTTGATTAGACAGGACCGCCGCGGGAACCCAGGTCTTTGCAGAGTCCGGCTTTAATCCACGATGGGTATCCAAGCATGTGTTGATGGTAAACCGGTTAAAATCTTGCCGTGCGTCATCGTCCAAAGGGAAGCTCCACCAGTCACAGGAATAATCGCTGACTGGACCTGTGGGATAATCAATGTTCACCGATGCCTCGAGCTCCAGCTGCAACTCGGGAGATAGTTGCCATGTGTCCGTGAGATTGTGGGACAACAGGAAAAGGTTGCAGGCTAGGAGGCGAATGAGATCTGGAATCTCGCATGGGACCATCATTGCCGCAGCAGCACCAACATATCCCAGCGCAAAATCCTGGGTTGATCACATCAGTCACACAACACGTGATGTGATGTCACAAATACGCACAAGCTCTTGAACAATGCGCGGCTGCATCCACTGCTGAACATCCTGTTCCTCTTTCTTGTATATCTCCAGGGCTTTGCGGAAGCGAGATTCACAGTAGAAGAGGACCTCCTGTATGTGAGCACCATGGACATTGTAAGTGCCCAGGGAGAAATCCATAGAATCTAATGGCTGGAGAGTCATGAATGTTTTTGTGGAGGATTGGGATCAGATAACAAGTTGTGATGAATGTGTGACACTGACAGAAGAGCGTGACAATGATCGGAATTTCAACCGGCCATTCACATTATTTATAGAGTGAGAGCTGGCATATTTATAGAGTGAGAGCTGGCACCGCGGCCCGCGGTGCGTGAGCTGTAATTCATATCCCTTTCTTAGTGACGATGGTTATGTTGTGTTGTATCTAATAATGGGCTAAGCACCATGGTGGCTCGGCCCCATGTGTTACTTTTTGGTGGTGCCGCGGTGCTACTTGAAGCCACCCTGGCCGCGGTGTGACCTTCAATTGTGACAATGTGCAGGCACACCGCGGTGCCCTGGCTGCAATATGAGTTCCTAGAGATAATGTAGTATGCCGCGGTGTCGCTTCAAATTTCTTGGTCAAAAACTTGGTCTGTATTCAAATCTTCAAATATTGCTACTGAATGACAAGTGTGAGGTATGCAGTGTTCACCCTTTTAAATTGTTCCTCTGCTGAAGATGCAAGGCGGTACCACATAGCTGCCTTTCGCTTGGCATAGGCAGCTGCACCGGCTTTACTCGCAGCATCCGCGGCATTGCCGCGGTCTTTCCAAGTTTTCATCTGATGAAGGAAATACCGTGTAGTCCAGGTCATTTCATATCCCACTAATATGTACTCCTCATTCCAGCGATGCTTTTGAGCGCGTGCACGTAAGAAATGGACCCTTTGATCTATTGGTGAAGAGTGAATTTAGTAACATTGCCGCGGCTAGGTGACGTCCAGTATGACACCTACATTCCAAAAGAGCTTCAGGACTGTCAGAGGCCTGGCTGCCAGTTTGCCAAATCCAAGACAACCGAAGTGTTGTGGAACCAGGTATGTTAGGATCCAATATGGCTGTGCTAGCCTTGATGTGCTCTCTGAGTAAGATTTTGTACTTGTCCAATGTAGCTTCATCTGCGTGAAGGCGAACCATAGCAGCTCTGCACTTCCCATATGACTGACAAAGGGTATTGAGAGTGGTGTTGAGCTTGACGATGGTGACACGGGAGCGTGTACGAACAGCCTTCCGCGGAGCAATACGCATAACATGAGAGTATAGGAATGACTTCTCGGCAATGCTTTCCCGGAGGTTCGTCAGCAACTTCTCTGCTTGCAGCTTGCGAAATTTCAATTCAAGGCTTGCCAGAGGGGAGATGATTGCAGAATTGTTGACCGAGGGCAGGAAGAGGGGGGTCCTTTCAGGTTCAATGACTGGGTCATCTGCCTCAGCAGGGTTGGCTCTACCCGCGGCATTGGTTGTGGTTGGGCCACTCCCCACGGCTCCTGCTCGGCCACTGCCACCATTTCGTGCCGCGGTATTCATCTCGCCACTCCCGCCATTTGGTGCCGCGGTATTTGGTGCCGCGGTATTCATCTCACCTCTTTCCGTTGCACCTGCCGCCCCTTCCCCTTGGTCACCCTGTCCTTCTATCTCATCATCTTCCAGGTAATCAAACATGTCATCGGGAGGGTCATCTGGAATGACTGGGGTTGAATGATGATGTCCCGTGCGGGCTTGCAATGCTGTGAAGACGTTAATCTGCGTATGCAGACGTGCTCTTTCAGCCTCCACTGCCTTGCGGTCCTCTTCCCGCGGCTCCCGCACCAACCTCTTCACTTTATTCTGAAGGCTAGTCCTGGCACATCAGGTCAGAATGATGTTCAACATAAAATGCAAAAGACTAACTGCTGCTCTTGAAGGTCAATTCCTAGCTGGATCCACTGTTCTTCAAGTGTTAAGCATTCCATGACCTCTGGTGACTCTTCACGGGGTTCGATGGCTGTAGTGCGTGCCTTCAGAATGTCCATGGCCTTGGGATCGTTAAGCCTTTCCCTCTCCGCTTCTTCAATCTCTGCAACCCACTCAGCAATCTGCTCAACCGGAACTCCATTACACATTTGATCATAATATAGGTCGGCACTTTCCCTGGTTTCAGTAGCTCGACGGAATCTCGAACATAATGCCGCGGCTAGAGAAATATTAGGAGTCAACACATGACCGCGGCATACAACACACCGCGGTAAGACCATTATTACTCACACATGTCAAGCAACTTCTTCCAATTTGAATCATTCATGTGGTCGTCCAGAATTTCTGCCCGATGGGCCAAAGTAGCTGTCCTAGTCATGGGGGAGACGGTGTTAAGGACGGCCCATAAGCTCTCTAGGATTTCTCCAGCAACAACCGCGGCACCAGGGATGAAAGATGATGCAAAGCGGAAGAAACAGTCAGGCTTGTGGCCATGGACATGCATAAGGCCAATAGCGCGGTCAATTATCATTTGAGGGGGAAGGGAGGGTCCGATGCGATCATCAAGGTGGATGATGTACTGGCAAACGATGTCGTAGATAAAAAGAAGCACCTCGATGTCAGTCATATTGGTTGTTTTGATTGCCTGTAGAAGAGACCAGTCTACATTCTTTTGTTGCTCGCCAGCATAAAGGTTAGCAAGGCTGTTGGGTGCAAAGCAACCATGACGGGCGCATGCAACGGCAACAATCCCCGTCACATCACAAGCCTTGGAAGTCAGCAATGCTTGTTCCAAAACACGAAATTGGTTTTCACATGGGGCTTTCTGCCGCGGACAAGGTAATCAGTGCCGCGGCGATGCATAACCAAATAGACTTACAGTGAGTTTGTTGAATGCTGTCTTCAAAAACTCATGATAATCCTCCCTCTCGGCCATCATTCCTCCCCCCTCTGATAACCATACATCAGCCGCGGCGTTTGGCTGGCGAACATGGTCTGCTTTGAAATTTCCATCTGCTACAAAAGACCGAATGTAGACTTTCCTGTGTTCCAATCTGTTAAAATGCTTAACTTTATGGAAGAAATCAGGTGGAAGTACCTGTTCTGGTCAGATTTCCAGTCAGTGGGTAGATTGACCTCGGGCTGAGGGCATGCGGGGCAAAAAATTGCAAGATCACCCGCGACAGGGTTCATTGGATCATCTTTCTCATGTCCATAGCCAGCCCACTTTATTTTCTTCAACCACCTCCAGGAACGAGAAAGCCTCCGCAGTTCACGATAAAAATTATCAATGTCCGCGCTGTTCGTCGCCGCGGCCGTTGCACGACTAAGTTTTTGCCAATACTGAAAAGCTGATGCTTTACATTCCAGGTTTGCCAATCGATAGTCATCCAAAACGCCAGCTGTGAAGAGTGTTGTGTACCGAGTGAATGTTGTGGGTATCAAGCGGGCATGCATTAGGTCAATAGTGACCATTGACTGGCCATGGCAAGTGCAGAAGACCAGAGGGATGTAGTGGATTCCGTTGATGTGCACAACGCGAACATAGTTATTGTTCAGTCCATCATGCCGCGGCCCAAGGACAGAACTAACATTTCTGTCCGGTGGATCCAAGAATTCCTCGTCCAGGTCATCGTCCTCGATGTCCTCTGGTGTCTCTTGAGTGTCACGACCTTCCATGTCATCTTCCAAGTCGTCACCCATTTTTCGCCCACCTCTGAGGTGAAATAACTCATCCAGACGCGCTATATACTCTTCATCAGTGGCTGGGCCGTCATCCGCCAAGTCCGTGTCTTCAAATGCCGCGGCCGCGGCATTAGATGCCGCGGAGCCGGAAGCATTCATGTCCAAATCATATGCCGCTAATCCAGACTCAGCCACTTGTCCTAAGTCCGTGTCTTCAAATGCCGCTGATCCAGAATCGCATGCCGCGGCCGCGGTATCGGGCACCGCGGCATCGTTTTCCATAGTGTCAACTTCCATGACACTCTCCGCGGTGTACTGATGGTGTGGCGCAAGGCCTTCTTCCTCTGTGATAGGAGCTTCCGCCGATGTCCCTGTTGAATGACCTTGCTGTGGCTTAGAGCCCCGCTGGGATATGGTGTTCTGGTCCATGATATCTTTCTGGGTTTGAAAGGTCTCCAGACGGGTGCGCTGAAACTGAAGTTGGGAGCAGAACTGTTCCCCGGATGAGTGGGGGACGATAATGTACGCCCCAACCTCCCACAGTCGTGCTGTACGGAAGTATTGCCCATTCCAGCACTCAATCTTATGCAGGGGATTGTCTCGGTGATTGATCCGCATACAGTGGCGGCAGAGTATGCGGGGGCTGGTACAGTCCTGACACCGCCATCGAGCATAATTTTTGTGGGGACAGTCTGGGCAAGGGTGCTTTTCTTGCATAGTCTCTCTAGCCAGTAGACCTTGCAGCATCTCAGGAGCATGGTCAACAAACTCCTGTAGGTAGTTGGCTTGTGTCTGTTCACCAATCATTGTCAAAGCAATAATGGAAAGCAACAGTAGTTTACCTTTGTCCGACGAATGGGCACTGGTATTTCTATGTCATCATTGAAATGACTTCCTCCATTATCAGGATCTACTGGAACTTGGGTTGAGCCAATGGGCACTGGCATGCGTGGAAAGGCACTGGGAATAGGGATAATTGGCCTTGACTGCAAAGGAACCATTGTTGATTCCACAACATCACCTCGAGCAGTAGTCCGTATGGATGTATGAACATCCAGGCCACCCTGCACCCGATCAGTCTGTCTAAGGATGGGATCCTTTTTGGTGCGTTTGCGCTTGAGCATGGTAAGGAAAGAGGGTTGACAGAGAAAGCCTGGTGATGGCTGATAATCTTCACAATGATCTTGAATCACCCCATGTCATCTCCTCATGGCATTGAACCTCCTCATGGCATTGAACCTCCTCATGGCATTGAACTCTGTACACATGACCTCCCTGCAGACACATGTACTGCCTTGCTTGCTACACATGTCCTGTCGGACCCCGGCCAGATGTTAATCAAAGCGATGGATTTGTTTGCGCAGTGTCAGCTGGCCGCGGATCAAATTTCTAACTTGACCCGAGAACCAACCTCATGTTTGTTGTCCCATTTTGGTCATTCCTTTCCACTACACTCTCACATGTCAGCCAACGAAGCCGAGGCACCAAAGACCATCAGAAAACAAAGTGCCTATTCAAGAGAGGAGCGTGATGTCCTTAACAAGTACAAGGACGAGTACCGGGGAGAGCCAGATGCAGCCAAGAGAGCCAAGATTTTTACATCCAAGGTGCTTGTTGACATTTTCAACTACTGGAGCTTGCAAAAGAAGGATCCCCAAACGGACGAAGCTTCACAAAAAGCAGTAAAGGTACACTATGCACCATTCAACCCATAATCATTTGCTAAACTGCCCACAGCAACTTGCCAATTGGGTGAAGAACAACTGGAGGGTGTACCCGGACTTCAAGAAATCTATGGGGGAATTGAACATCACCCTCCGACATGTGGTCATGCGCACTAAGCGCGACGCAATCCATGATGAACTGGAGCACATACTGGGTGTGGACGACCTTGACCCAGCATGCCCCGAGGCATTTCAGCAGCGGAACAAGGCCATTTCCAATGTCATCAAAAACCTGGCCCCTGATGAACGCCAAGCATTGGAAACGACAGCTCAGGAGTGGAGTAGAAAGGGATATCCACAGGAGGAAAGGCCAAAGTAAGTGTCACCGCGGCGGGCGGCGCACGCCGCGGCCCCGACGCCGCGGCTATCGTTATGAGGCTAACACTTGCCCTGCCCACAGAATTGCAGATAAACATGGCTTCACACGGGTGGAAGATGTGGACAAACGGCGGTGGCGGGAAATGGGAATGGTTTCCCTTACATTTGTTGCATGGACCAACAGTGAAGGGCACCTTTGTGTGCGCACGTAAGTAATTTTTCACATTGCATAACTGTCCGCGGCCTGACGTTCCGCGGCGTAGTCACGACAAAATTGCTCACAACATGGGCGCCGTGTATAAGAAGTTTACAGAAACCTTTCCTACCTTGATTCAAGACTGCAAAGTCAAGCTTATGGATTATGTGGTTGCTGTACAGCAGTCACTTGACCCCATCCCCCTAAACCCTCTCGAGGCCGCGCAGCCCAACATCCAAGTGAAGATACATGAGGACGGTTTTCCGATCTTACCATCTCCGGATGACACTCCAAAAACTCACAACGATCTTGAAATGATCGTACGTTACTATCTGAATTACCATTACAGTATGTTGTTGTCCATTGCTGTGTTGACTCTCTGACATACTCCTTTAGTGCTTGCCTCTGGCCGTACAAAAAACTCGACACCATTCAAGGCTGTGGAGGCAGAGTGCGCCAAATTTATTGCCGCGGAATATCTTCCCGCGGGACAGAGAATTTGTGATCCACGCAACATTCGATTCAAGGAATTAGAATCGCTCCTTGACTTTTGGTACCAGCGCCAGGAGGAACATGGTCATTCTTCTGCATTCCGGTGGTCCTCTTACCTGAACACCAAGAAGGAGAGGGTTGCAGCAGTATATGGAGAACGAAAGGATTTGGAGGCCGCGGCAGAACGAAAACAGGCAATCAGGAAGAAGAAGAGGAAAGATAAACAAAGGATGCATATTGACCCTTTGTTGGAAGGGTTGACATCTATGCCCCCGTTGCCAGCCAGCGAAAACACCGGAGCGGACCGCGGCAGTCCAGGCCGCGGCGAAATGGAACCAGGGGAGACTGCAGTCAGTCCCAGATCACAGCAACCTAACACCAGCCCAAACACCGGAGCGGACCGCGGCAGTCAAGGCCGCGGCGAAATTGAAACAGCCACACAATTCAATACCAGATCACAGCCACCTAACACTGAGGCAGCCAGCCCAAATATCGGTGCGGACCGCGGCAGTCGAGGCCGCGGCGAAATGTCACCAGATGAGGATATGACTGTTGGGGTAGACCAAGGCATGTCTGGGCACCACAACCAGGAGGCTAATTTCAATGCAGCACACAAGGACACTCCTCAAGTCCAAAGTGTACTTGTAGACGATGATACCATGCGCAAGCTCATGGCCCGTGGCTTTGCAGGACAATACCCAATCAATGGCCCTGCAGACGGACCACCAAAGTACCGCGTGCCTGAGACTGCACTAGAGCTATTGAAGCAGGATAATCCCACCACACCCATAAATGAACCTTCAGCATCAAGGTCTCCAACCCCTCAACTATCCAGCACTACACCGGCATCACAAAAGCGAAAGCGCGATGAAGCTCATACGATGGGAACTAAGAAGTCAAGGAGCACTCAGAGGCTGTTAGATGAGGCGCAGCAGATTCTAGAGGGGTCCAGTAGGAGATCGACAAGGCAGCAGGATGCCATGGCAGTTACATCAAGGGCAGCAACACGGTCCGCGGCAGCGCGGGCCGCGGCACCCAAGCCCGCGGTAACAAGGTCCACAAAAGTCAAAGCAGATAAACGTAGACGTTAGAGGGAAGCTAGTCAAATATCTACACATAATAGTATGCATGCTTATCAACCAGTCTGTTATGATTTAGAAATGTATCTGTGGTGATGGGCAGCAATGCTTGTGCCGCGGCATCATTGATGTGCCGCAGCATTATAGCATTGCGGCACCTTCAATGACATTGGCACACGTCATTCACACTTCATTTGTTCAACACTTGAGTGCAAGAAAAATTTTTGATTATCTACAGCTGTAACTAGTATATGTACAGTGTAGCTCTGGATGTTAGCTTTTTGTTATCTACAATTGTCTGAGGTATATATCTACAATTGTCTGAGGTATATAGAATAGCTATTGTATACAATCAAGAAAGCAGGTGTCAAAAAACAATGTAAAAAAGGGCGTCCGCGGAGTGTTCAATTGAGGCGCGGTTTTTTCGCCGCGGCCTCATCCAAATCGTCATCTGCCTTCCGCTTTTCACCATCTGTGCTGATGGGAGCCTTGCTACGCGTCCGGTGAAGTGGCTCACCATCTTGATCCATAGGTGCCGGTGTGCGGCTACGTGACCGTGAGCGACGAGTTGTAGCGGTTGGAGGGGGAGCTAGGTGTTCAGTCTCCGGGGTTGGCGAAGTCACTTGGAGGGTAGGCGGCAAAGGTGGGGGAGGGCTGTCCGGCACATGTGGAAAGGGCGAGGGGGATGGCGACGGTGGTGGTGGTGATGGTGATGGTGGTGGTGGTGGTGGTGGTGGTGGCAGGGTGGTGGTTGGTTGGGGCGGGGACACCGGTGCTGGGAAGTCAGCCGCGGCATGCATGTCCGCGGTGTCCATGTCCATGGGGCTCGCCGCGGCGTGAAGGTCGTCAGACTCCTCAGTACCAAGAGGCTGCTCACCACCTTCTGCGCCGTCTCCCGCCGCGGCATCGACGTTGTTGGGGGGGGGAAGCTACTGCCGCGGCATCAACGTTGGGGGAAGACTCACCCTCCGTCTCACTTGCCTCCTGCATCACCACCCTCTTTCTAAACACCCGGCACTCCATAGAGTCCACTCGGTCTGTCAGGACCGCAATGGATGCTGACATCCGGCGGACCGCCTCTGTCAACACTCCAACCCGTCGAGACATCTTCCCGAGAGCCTCAGAGTGACCCTCCCTCCCTTCCTCCAGCTGCTCAATCTTGGACACCTGGGCAGTGACCTCAGAACGGAGGTTTGCGGTGTCCTCATCCATGGCGTCGGCAAAGTCTTCCAGCTCACGCACTGTCCCCTTGATCGATCTGATGGCGGACGACATGTCGTCGTTGTTTACCGCGGCATCAGGGGTCGGGGCCACCGCGGTGACGGGAGGAACAGTGGCCGCGGTGGGGGGAGGAACAGTGGCCGCGGTGGGGGGAGCGGTGGGAGCGCCAGGAGTGGGGGCCGCGGCCTTGCGAGATGCTTTCCCTACTCTTAATTAGCTTTGAAACTGAAATACAAATTTTTACACTTACTTGGTTTGCTGGGCCCAGCCACCGGGACCTCATCACCCACCACTCTTGAAGTCCCAGCTGACTTCTTCCTCAAGGGGCCATACGTGCAGTGCCTCTTCTTGTCACGGCAAGCTTGACATGCCGTGGCTCCGGATGCTTGCTTCTTGCATTCTTGATTGAAGCGAACGCAGTTACTGCAGGGCGGGTGGTAGACTGTCGGGTCGAAGGGGGTGGGGGCTGTTCTCCGGGCACCAGCAGGGTCAGCATCTGAGTCGACTTCCATGTAAGTCGTCTCCCCACCGCTGTCTGCTCCCAGTGCGGTGAAGGAGGCCGCGGTCGACGAGTTGATGGGCTCCCCCACAGTGATGGTCGTCTTGTGGGGGGTGTGGGGGGGTGCGGGTGCCTTTTGCTTACCCTTGTCCTTCTTGGTGGCCTTGGGTTTGGGAGCGCGGGCCTTTGCCACCGCGGCCGCGGCCTCCTCCTCTCTCTTCCGCACCGCAGCCTCCTCCTCTCTCTTCCGCACCGCGGCCTCCTCCTCTCTCTTCCGCACCGCGGCCTCCTCCTCTCTTTTCCTCGCCTCCCCTCTTTTCCTCGCCTCCTCCCTTTTGCGCGCCGCGGCCTCCTCCACTTCTTTCTGTGCCGCCGCGGCCTCTTCTCTCTTCCGTGCCTCCAGTTCCCTCTTTGCCTTCTTGCTCGCCCTCTTCTCTTCCTGCTCCCTCACCCTCTTCTCTTCCTCCTCCCTCACCCTCCTCTCTTCCCGCTCCCTCACCGCAGCCTCCTTCATTCGTGCCGCGGCCTCCGCCTTGGTCTTTCTTGCCGCGGCCGCGTCCTTTTCTGCTTCGGCCTTCCTTTTTGCCACCTTCTTTGCGACAATGTCATCAGCGACAAGGCTTGCCGCGGTCCCCGCCTGGACCTTTGATGACCCCTCACCCCTGTCCTCCTTCTCCTCCACCACGGTGACCCGCTTCTTGAACTCCGCAGCCTGCGTCCGGTACGCGGCGAGGTGCTCAGCAAACTTCTCGGTCTCACGAGAGACCTTTTGAAGCAGCTTGAGCGTGAGCCCAAAGAACGAGCTGTTGAATAGCTTGATTGTTTGGGGGTCTCGGATGCCGGAGACGCGTATGTAGAAGTCCTTCTGCTCAAATATTCAATAATTGGAAAAGAAAAAAAAAATTAAAAAGCGATGCTTACCGAGTCCTTGTAGATGGCGACGAACTCATCGCGCATCCCAGCCTTTACGGCCTTGAGGAGCCTCCGGTCAGTCGCAGCGAGGGTGGTTTGAACGGCGGAAGAATCCATCAAAGTTAATGTAAGGTGATCGGGTGGAAGAGGGTGCGCGGTGCGGGGGAAGTTGTGGTTGGGAAGAGAGAGAGGCGGTGAAATTTTTTTCAACATCAGTCACATGACCTTATCTCATCAATCCATCGATCAAACAAATTCACATAAAGTGCTTGGTCTCGGTCTTCAAAATCAATCAACTCCCCCCATTATGAACAACGAAGCCTCTGAAGGACACCGCGGTGAGAACCCCCGCGGTGCCAATTCCTCCCGTGTTGTGCAGTCCAGCACCGCGGCACCTCCCACTGGCTATTCTGTCATTGCCACTGAAAACGGGGACTATCTGGTGCCAAAGTTCCTCGTTCCTGTGACCGAACGTGCACTCATGGTCCAGCCAATGGACTCAACCTTTCCTGCTGGGGTGAGCCCAATTGAAAGCTTTTCTTTCTGCACACCACTCTGAATAATGCATTTTAGCCCTTGCCACACACAGAGGGCAAGTGCCATTTCCTAGCCCATGGAAATATCATGATACCTCCAGATCCAGTGGGTTTCAAATGATATGGGTTGAATACATACTAATATAGTTACAGCCCTTGACTGGCCGTGAGGCCTTGCAACTTCACGCAGAGGTCCTGGCATACCAACAGCAATATGGCGGAACATATGCCGCGGCATCGCGCCAGCTTTATTTGGCAGAAGTTGCAAAGCTTGAAAGTGTGGCCGCGGCACACAATGCCTTCAGTAATCTGCGTTCTCAAATCGATGGTCCACAGTCAGGTAACATGATAGACAAAAAGGGAAAGGGAAAGGACAGAGAAAAGGACGAGAGGCCAAAACCCAAAGCTAAGAAGGGAAAGAGGGCAAAATAGTTTACACTTGACAATTGAAGCACATTTATCACAAGTCTTGCCACTATGTCCTTTTGAAACACCGCGGTATTACACGAAACAGAAAGTAGGTTGTTGACAAGTGAATATTGATACCATGATGCCTTGTACACAACCGCTACACCGTGCAGCTCGATACATTGTGTGATGCATGCCGCGGCACTAAATGTGTTTGCCGCGGCAGTGGTACATTGTATTATGCATGCCGCGGCACCAGAAGATGTACCTGCAACGGACCCGCTGGCCCCGTCCCACACGATACGTTGTACCACCCGCTACACCGTGCTGCCCGATACACTGTATTATGCATGCCGCGGCAGTGCTAGATTGAATCTCATGCCGCGGCACCAACTGATGTACCTGTAACGGACCCGCTGGCCCCGTCCCACACGATACCTTGTACCACCCGCTACACCGTGCTGCCCGATACACTGTATTATGCATGCCGCGGCAGTGCTAGATTGAATCTCATGCCGCGGCACCAACTGATGTACCTGTAACGGACCCGCTGGCCCCGTCCCACACGATACCTTGTACCACCCGCTACACCGTGCTGCCCGATACACTGTATTATGCATGCCGCGGCAGTGCTAGATTGAATCTCATGCCGCGGCACCAACTGATGTACCTGTAACGGACCCGCTGGCCCCGTCCCACACGATACCTTGTACACACCCGCTACACCGTGCTGCCCGATACATTGTGTTATGCATGCCGCGGCACCAATTATGAATGCCGCGGCGTGGCAGCCACGGCGTGCCGTCCTGCCAAAACTTTCTGACCTTCCTTGTACAAACCCGCTGCACCGTGCAATCCGCTACACTGTATCGTGCATGCCGCGGTGTGCATCGTATCAGGCCTGTCAGCACAGACCAGCGGGACCCGCTGACACCGTCTGAGTGGATACATTGTATAAGGCCCGCTGCGCCGTGAGCATTGATACGATGTATGAGGCCCGCTGGAGACACAGCGGGCCCGCTCGTTCCGTCAAACACACTACATGTATTGGCCCTGTGGGCCGTGACATACAATACACTGTGATGCCCCTACCTGAAATACACCGGACTGCAAGAGATATTTGAAGCGGTAAGCATGAATGGCTGTCATCGACGAGGACACCAATAAAACATGATTTGCTAGCCTTCTTCGACACCTTGTATTCAAATCGCAAAGCAATATCTCGAAGGGAAGATGGAGGATAAGGAGGTTTTCAATGGACTCATGGCGGTGATGGCAGCTGAGCAAGGACGCAAGGAGAAAGGTCAGGGAAACCAGAATTTTCCGTACCCACCTGCGTACGAGGAACTATGTCAGATAGTTCGCGATATCAGTCCCCAGGCTTACAAGGCACTCTCGAAACATTTGCGAATGCCTGCCATTCGTGGAATACAGTCAGTACTGGTGCTATAGTGCGCGAAATTTGGAGACACTGATTTCTTGTCCGTTAATGCAGGCAAAAGCGAGCGCGTGAGCCTCGCTTTCCCATGACCATCTGCGATGACACCTTTGCAAGGGTTTCAGAACAGCTTGAGACTCTGGGTCATCGTGGACCAGTTGCTCTCAGCTGCAATGATACCAAGCTGCTGGACGCCCTGCGCTTGTACTGGGATGAGAAGGATCAATGTCATTACCTCGTTGGTGCAGCAGAAGGACCGTTGAGAGTCGCCGATCCTGGACAAATGAAAGAGGTTCTTCAGGCATCGAACTATCACAAAGCAACGAAGGTGTGTATGCACTAAATAGTATGCCTCCAGCGCAGCAAATTTACAGAGCTCTTCAGGTCCGCGTCTGGTGTTTGACAGTTCCCTCCCCAAAGATTACTCCCATCATTGTCGCTGCTCTCCCTATCACTGATAAGCTCGAGGCCGATGTTTTGTTTCCCCTTCTCAAGCAAATCCTCGATGGATTGATTGACCGAGGCATCCGCGTTGTTTTGTATGCGAGTGATGGAACGGAAGTCGAGCGGAAGGTCTCACAGATGCTGTTGGACTCCGGAGAGGCAATGGAGCATGTCATCTCAAACCGCCTTCCCCACCAGAAGCGCCCTGACACCCATGTTCGCTTCGCAAGGTATCGCGGTCAAGTAATGTGCATCATTCAAGACTCAAAGCATGGCTTGAAGACCTCGCGGAACAATGTGTTCTCTGGAGCACGCCTTCTTACAATCGGAAACTACATCGCATCCTACCGACGCATTTGTGAGGCAGCCAAGGGCGACGGAACACCAATACAGAAGCGTGACATCGAGAAGCTCGATCGACAGGACGACAATGCTGCAACACGACTCTTCTCAGCAGCCATGCTCAAGTACCTCATCGACCACCACAAGGACGAGTGTCTAGGCGAAATTGTCTATCTGTTTGTCTTTGGGGAGCTCGTCGATGCCTACCAGAACCGATCTATGGAGCACGTCGACCGTGTGCATCTCGCTCTTCGTGCCCGGTACTTCCTTGACTCCTGGGAAACCTTTCTCAAGGTGTCCGGCTATCCCATATCTCGTCACCATGTCTCCCGAGAAGCACAGGATATTCTTGACATCCTTGTCAATGGAATCATCGCCCTCGTTATCATCCACCGCGACCATCTCGACAGTCCTTGTCCACTCTGCCCCTGGCTCAACTCCACCGAGCCCTGCGAACATGTCTTTGGGTGTGCACGTCAAGTCGTGAAAGACTTCACGTTCCTCGATTTCATCTTCATGATACCGAAGCTTCGCGTGAAGCTTCGAGAAGCTGCTCTTCATTCGCACTCGTCGGATCCCAAGGCTTGTGCTTCCGGATATAACCATACATACTTCGATGATGGTGGAGTAGATTTCAATGTGCTGTCCTCCTTTCCAACTGATGCTGAGATCGCCCATGTTGCCCGTCTTGCTGCAGAGGAGGCTCAGAGTCTCATTGCACTCTTGGGCATCAATGTCACTCAGCTTTTCATGATCAACTCGCTGCAGACCGCCGCCGCCGACAATGTCACCCCTACACTCCCCCCTATTTCAACTTGGTGGCACGACAACGAGTACAACTGCGACGATACCGACGAGGCCGATCCACCATCGACAAGCACTAGTGATCAAATCTGTGCAGTCATTCGAAGTGCAGGCTTGAACGCGTCGATGTCTGCACGGGATGAGACGCGAATGGAGGGCCTGGCGTGTGCTGGCATTGCTGCGTTAGCACAAGATTATATGCAAGTGTATGTGTTTTGCCAGTGGTTGAATATAGTCGCTTCAACTTACATGGCACTTCTGAATATACAGCCACGAATTCGCCGAAGGAACCGATAAAAGCCAAATCGAGGAAATCTTGTCCGAGGAACGTCAGCATGTGGCAGAAATGCGCAAGAGGCTTAAAGTCGCATCTCGCAATCTCCCTCCAGTTTCCTCCGTGGAGCTCGAAAGCGAAAAGCCGTTTGGTTCAGGGATACTCAATCTTGGCAACCTTGATCTGGAGGTGCTCGTTCAACTTCGACGGCAACACCAGACCCGACAAGCAGAGATCGGTGTTCGCACTCGACTCGGGCCAAGTCAGTCATCCGTAGCTGCAGAAACCAGCGAGACGAAGAAGAAGATTCGCACGGAGATGTTCAGCATCCTCAAGACCTACGAAGATAAACAGGGTGTTGGTACAGGACTGGAGCGTGAGGCTCGATGGCGTGCGCCTGCTGCTGGTGGACGGGATGGGCTTGTGGCCGGGGAGGCTGCAGCGGAGCTGTTGGCAGGCAATGCTTCGAACGCAGCTGCTGTTGCAGGCGCGGCAGCGAACCAGGTATGCGTTCAACCAAGACTACCATTCATCGAGGGTTGACCGATTCTTTCACTCCGTATACAGCTATTGAGCAAACGGAAGACCGTTCTCGAGGCAGTGCTACGCCACACGCCCGCAAGAACCATCATCGGGCTGCTTGCTGATGCTCGTATTAGTGCTCTCTCGCCGTTCTTGATTGACAACTTCTGTTTCTTTCTCTTGTATGAGGGGAGGGTCCATATTGGGCGCGGTATGTAGTCTCTTTCTGCTGCCAAAACCATTGCTCATTACACTTTTGCATAGTGACGGACATGTACGCAAAGACCGCTGGTAAAAGCGGAAAGCACGCTGCAATCACCGACTCCTCCAAAGTAACCGCTATTTCAAATCTTGGGGTTCAGGTCTTCGAGAACAGAGCTGGAACCGCGCACTTCAGCATGTACCCAACTTATGACAACCTCCTCAACACTCTCAAGTTCTCTCTGATCCCCTCAATCCAGATCCTACTTTGGATACCGAGCTCCTTCCTTCAGAAACAGGTGAACATCGGTGTCGTTGTTGTGGATAGCGAGACTTTGCGTCAATACGCACTCTTAAACAATGCAGCAGCTCAATTGACCGACGCCGTGAAGCTTTGGAATTCTCGCATCTTCGGAAAGGCATTGAAATTGTACCTAGAGTCTCGCGATGGTGGGGGGTAGTCGGTAGCAGTTATGGTGCGCCTACACGCGACATTTACTTAGTTCTGGCACTTGCGGGGCAAAATTTACATTGTTTCTGCGTGAATTGGAGGCTCAGTTAGCGCTTTGAGCGAAAAATGCGAAAAATAATCCGAAAATATATTATTTGAACCTAGGTCCCTTGGACCGGACATTTTTTGGGACATTTCTCGGAACCTAGGTCCAGACCGGACAAACTGGCTGGTTTTGGACCCGACAGACTTTCGCTCCCTTGAACCTAGGTTCCCCCCCGGTTTTCAGGGGTCCTTGAACATGTTGGCGAACATAAGCGAACATATGGTGAAAAAGATCGACGAATCTATTTGTGATATTGGCGATCTATTGTCAGCAATCCCAATATATTCGACATATAATTGACGTAGTCATTGCGATCATATCGAAGATATCACGCGTCCGTAAGCGCCACACTCGATGACGCGACGCGAATTTGCAGCTGTGGCGACAGTAACAGAGATTTGTAATACAGTATAAACAGTGTAAAAATACAATATACTACGGTAACGAAAGCACGAGGGCAGGACAAGCGATACGCAATAGGGTTGCGCAGATCCGGTTCAAGAAAACTGATAAGCGTCGAGCTGTACAATCCGAAATTAAATCAGATATATGCCATCGAAAGGTCGAACGCACCTTCTTCAATTGCAGGGTACACTAGACGCTCCCGCCGCGGGAGGATCGTCCATGACTATGTCTTCATCGAAACCGAGTGGCGGCGGTGCGGGAGCGCTTACGACGGGCGGCGTTAGGTCGACGTCCATCGCATTTTCGTCCGGCGCGACGGGATCGACATCTATCGTGCCTATTTCTTCATGAGAGGGAAGGAAAGAAATGAAGTGGAATGGACGCACCAGGTGATGATGGAGCCGCGACGGCAGTCGGCGTTGGAGCCTGGGGGCTGGGGTCGACGTCCATTGTGGTAATTGAGTGTGTGTTCATAGCTGTAAAGCATGAAAAGCAGGATCAGGCAGTGAAAACTTGCATGCACTCACCATGGCCAGAAGAATCCAGGTTCACAGGAGGTATGGTGTCAGATGGCAGCATATTGATGTCTATAGATCATAAGAACACAGTTTGCATGAGTAAGGAGGACTGACCAGGCATTTTGAATAGATGGTGGGCAGAGGCAGGTAAGGTGGTGATGAAAAATTCAACGTTTGGTTTCGTTGTGCCTTCGTTTACCAAAGGCCTTCAACCAACGACATCACATCACATGCGTTGCGTCCACTATCCTCCTGAGTATCCCTACTGCGATATCGCAATCGCAGTTTACTTTTCTGATACAAATTGAAAATGAAGGTTGAGCGTACAAGCAAGGTAAGTGATTTGATCAACTTCTACATCTACCTCGCGCTCCTACGCGCGATCCTCCAGTACCTCCCTCACCAACTCCCCACCATCGTCCCCTCAAGAAGCGGAGTGAGAACTCCCAACGGCGACATCCCTGCCACACGTTGAGCCTGTCAGGGGAACTCCCGTTCACGCCCTCCGACGCTCTCTGGTCGTCCCCCGACTGCGCACGATCGCTCTCGTCCCGATTCCAATCGCATCCCCGACGCTCCGCCCCCAGCGTCGTGTACATACTCCTACATACCCATACACTCATTTAATCACCAACCGTCCCCTGACTGCGATCACGTGACCATCCGATTCCTCGGATGAGCACGTGACCGATCACTCCTCAGATGATCACGCGCCCAACCTCGTGCCTGCACCCTGAGTCACGAGGGTCGGGCAGCGTCGGGGACATGTACATACACGCGCCACTGACCCTTCCCTGTCATTACATGTACAGTATACCTTAGAGGACCTGCCCTCACGTACATACGTCGTATATAGTCGTTCCCCTGACATCTGGGAATCCTTTAGTCTATTCTCTTCGGATTCCCCCTTGTCAGGTAGGCCTGCCTTTACTACATTCCTTACTGTACATAATATAACTTCGGATTCCCCCTTGTCAGTGTGATAGCGCTCCACTGTAAGGTTGCCCTAACAGCAGAATAGACTCATCCCAGAGACCCGACAAGGTTGACGAGTCAAGCCCTCGCGCCGAAACACGTGTTCGCCGCGCGCAGCATTGTCAGACGCCCGTTCGCTTCGACCGTCGCTAAGTCCCGTCTCGAGATGTCGGATCGTGGAACTACAACACTCTCATCGCAAGCTCCCGTGCTCACGCCGGAGCAGCGACTAGAGGGTCTGGAAACCATGGTATCGGCTCTCACCACCCACCACACCTCCAACTCGGCTAGTATGGACCGTCTGTTCGTTCTTTTCGAATCACTCCTCACACGGAGCCCACCCGCTGCCTCTATAGCAGCAAACGGCTCGTCGGAGTCGCAGTTGGGGGTAACCCCGACACCCGACGAACACCGATCGATGTCGCGCGACGTAGCGGCGTCGCCCCCGATGTCGCTCCCGCCCATTTTCGACGGATCTCGGTCGGGCGGTCGCGCGTTCCTCAACGCGTGCAAACTGTACATGCTCCTGTGCCCGAGACACTTTCCCAATGAGCATGCCCGCGTTGCCTGGGTGCTTTCGTTCATGCAGCATGGTCGTGCTGCTGACTTCGTGGAGCGGGTTTTCCAATGCGCCACAATCCAGGAAGCCTTCCCGACCTGGGACGACTTCCAGGCGACCTTCACCACCGAGTTCTGCCCAATGAACGAGGTCGCCAACGCCGCACTTGCGCTCGAGTCATCGGCCTATTTTCAGAATGGTCGGACCATCGATGAGTACATCGATTCGTTCCGTTCCCTGCGCCACAAGGCTCGGTACCCCGACGGGCGACACCTCGTCATGAAGTTTCGTCGTGGAATGGACCCCCAGCTCTGTCAACGCCTGGGCACCATCACTACTGGGCGACCTCATGATGAGAAGATCGAGGAGTGGCTAGCAATGGCGCGCTCGCAGGACTTCATCATGCGAACAGAGGAGGAGTTCCTCGGTTATGCCGACCCCGCACCGACTCCACCGACGGAGGTTTCGGTCAGAGCGCCAACCGCCGACGACACTTGCCGCCACTTGGAGCAGACTTTGGATCGGTTAATCATGCACCGACAGGTCCGCCAGGAGATGACCACGGCTGACACAACACCGACCCCCGTCGTACTGCCCGTTCCGACCTTGCCTAGCACCATCGCACCTCAGCCCATGCTGTCGGTCGGATCGCAGACCAGTCGCCCACTCCCCACGACCAGTCGGAACCGTTTCGCCCCCCTCTCTGTCGAACCCATGGACGTTCTGGAGGAGACAGCAGCCCCACAGACTCCGTCGGTCGACCCAATGCCCGACCCGATCATTAGGTCGCGCCGTGGGCTACCACGCTGGGAGAAGCGCCTACCACGTCGCCTTGTGGTCGCCGCCATCCCTTGCCCCAGATCCCTGTGGTTGGACGTCAAATTGGAGACCACCGACACTCAGGAGTCGCACGCGATCACTGCACTAGTGGATAGCGGGGCGACCGGCAGCTTCATCAATGCGGCCTTTGTTGAAAAGCATAAGCTCACAACGAAGGCGCTCAGTCGGTCGTCCCCGGTGTACAATGTCGACGGAACCCTCAACGAGGCTGGCTCTGTCTCGTGTATTGTGGAGGCAGTGCTACGGTACGATGGTCACACCGAGCGCGCTATCTTCGGGGTCACCCAGTTAGGCAAACAAGACATGATCCTCGGGTTCAATTGGCTTAAAAACCACAACCCCGAGATCGACTGGGCGACCAAGGAGGTAAAGATGAGCCGCTGTCCGACACACTGCGACACCTGCAAGGACGAGGTCAAGGCTGATCGACGCGCACGCACCAAGGTGCGCGCAGCAATTCACGCTTGTCGGGCCGACGGCATTCCGACAGTTGAGCCCGACCTGCGTGCCCCGACCAGTCCCTACGTCGAGGACGACTCGGATGGCGACGAGTTCCTCCCCTACACTCCGATCCTGGAGGAACCCGACCCAGAGTCCGACGACTTCCTGGTGGAAACCTTCCTGAACGGCGATCGCATCTTTGCGACCGCGATCCACCCGACCCCGACCGCTGAACATATTCGGGCCAGCCAAACGACATCGCAGCGACTTGCGGAAGCGCACGCTGCTAACTCCGTGCCCAAAACGTTCCGCGACGCCGTACCGACCCACCTCCATGACTTTGAAGATGTCTTCTCCAAAGTCGCGTTCGACGAGCTCCCAGAGCGCAAGCAATGGGACCACGCCATCGAACTGGAGCCGGGCGCGTCGCCAACCGGCACGAAGGTCTACCCGCTGTCACCGGCAGAACAGGTCGAACTCGACGCGTTCCTTAAAGAGAACCTCGAGACAGGTCGCATCTGACCGTCCAAGTCGCCCATGGCGTCGCCGGTCTTCTTCATCAAGAAGAAGGACGGGTCGCTCCGACTGGTACAGGACTATCGGACGCTCAACGCGCTTACGGTGAAGAATCGGTACCCGCTGCCCCTCATTAGCGAACTGGTGAACAACCTTCGCGGCGCGCGGTACTTCACCAAGCTAGACGTCCGATGGGGGTACAACAACGTTCGGATCAAGGAAGGCGACGAGTGGAAGGCAGCGTTTCGGACGAACCGCGGTCTCTTTGAGCCGCTTGTCATGTTCTTCGGCCTCACGAACAGCCCAGCGACATTCCAGACCATGATGAACGACATCTTCCGCGATCTGATCGCCGAGGGTGTTGTTTGCGTGTACCTCGACGATATCTTGATTTACACCAAGACTCTCGAGGAGCACCGTCGGGTCGCACGACTCGTATTGGACCGACTCCGCGAACATCAGTTGTTCTTAAAACCCGAGAAATGCGAGTTCGAACAGACCAAGATCGAGTATCTTGGGCTAATCATCTCGCACGGGCAAGCGGAAATGGACCCAGTCAAGGTCGCTGGAGTGTCGGAATGGCCGGCGCCGAGGAACAAGAAAGAGGTGCAAGCGTTCTTAGGCTTCACCAATTTCTACCGACGGTTCATCCAGGACTTCTCGCACCACGCCCGACCCCTGTTCGATCTGACAGGCAAGGACGTCGCCTGGCGCTGGGAAGAGTCGGAGCAGTCGGCTTTCCAACTCCTGAAGGAGGCGATCACGTCGGGGCCAGTCCTCATGTTCCCCGACGACGACCGACAGTATCGCATCGAAGCCGACTCGTCCGACTTCGCAACGGGCGCGGTCCTCTCGCAGGAGTCGCCGACCGACGGCAAGTGGCACCCGGTCGTGTTCTACTCGAAGAGTTTGAATGCGGTCGAGCGGAACTACGAGATCCACGACAAGGAGATGCTGGCGATCATTCGGTCTCTAGAGGAGTGGCGACATTTCGTAGAAGGTGCGAAGCACAAGGTGGAGATCTGGACCGACCACAAAAACCTCGAGTACTTCCTCACCGCGAAGAAACTCAATCGGCGTCAAGCTCGGTGGTCGCTCTATCTCGCCAACTTCGACTTCGCTCTCCACCATCGCCCTGGTCGCAGCATGGGCAAACCCGACGCCTTGTCGCGTCGAGCCGACCACGGCGACGGGAGTGCCGACAATGCCGACATTGTGCTGCTCAAGCCCGAGTTCTTCGCGGTTCGTGCGACTGAAGGTCTCGTACTGGTCGGAGAAGAGGATGACGTACTGAAGGCAATTCGCAAGGGCAACCGTGACGGTGCACAGGAGGATGCGGTCGCGAAAGCGGCGCAACTGGTCAAGGCATCCAAGATCGCCGGTCGCTCTCTTCGCTTCGGCGAGTGGGGAGAGGAAGGCGGTCTGCTCACGTTCCGTGGACGGATCTACGTCCCGAACGTTCCTGACCTCCGCCGACGCATCGTGGAGCACCACCACGACTCCAAGGTCGCTGGTCACCCAGGTCGCTGGAAGACGTTAGAGCTGGTGTCGCGCAACTACTGGTGGCCCCAGATGTCGCGTTTCATCGGGTCCTACACCAGCACCTGTGACATGTGCTTGCGCACAAAACCCCGCCGCCAACTCCCTGTTGGACAGCTGCAGCCGCTCCCAATCCCTGAAGGCCGATGGAACGTCGTGTCGGTCGACTTCATCACCGAACTCCCCGAGTCCAATGGCCACGACGCGATCATGAACATCGTGGATTCGGTCGGAAAGCGCGCGCACTTCATCGCGTCGCACACGACTTGTTCGGCTTTGGGGGCTGCGAACCTCTACCGTCGCCACGTCTGGAAGCTCCACGGTCTCCCAGACGCCTTCATCTCCGATCGAGGTCCACAGTTCGTCGCCGAATTCACGCGCGAACTGTACCGACTCCTGGGTATCAAGCTGTCGGCTTCGACGGCGTACCACCCGCAGACCGACGGACAGACCGAGCGCGTGAATCAGGAGCTGGAACAGTTCTTGCGGGTCTTCTGCAACGAGCGCCAGAACGACTGGGAGGATCTCCTGCCCGACGCCGAATTCAGTTACAACAATCACGTACATTCGGCGACGCAGCAGACCCCCTTCCTGCTCGACACTGGTCGGCATCCGCGCATGGGCTTTGAGCCGCGTCGGGGCGCTTCCAAGAACGAGTCGGCCGACGAGTTCGTGGAGCGCATGAAGGAAGCACAGGAGGAAGCCAAGGCGGCGCTTTCAAAGGCGAAAGACGACATGGAACGGTATTACAACCAGCGACATGCCCCAGCGCCCGACTACCAGCCCGGCGACAAGGTGTACTTGGATGCGACTGACATTTCTACGACCCGACCGTCCAAGAAATTGTCGCATCGCTACCTTGGTCCGTTCGTCGTGCAAAGGCGAGTCGGCCCGCTCGCATATCGTCTTTTGCTGCCTCAGTCCATGAAGCGCATCCACCCGGTCTTCCACGTCGTGAAGCTCGTCCCCGCCGTTGCCGACCCGATCCAAGGTCGGCGAGCCGATCCACCACCGCCCCCCGACATCATCGACGATGAACCCCATTACGAGGTTGACAAAATCCTCGACAGCCGTATCTTCCGCAAGAAACTTCAGTACAAAGTTCTGTGGAAAGGATACGGCTATGAGGAAGCCTCCTGGGAGCCTCGCGAACATGTCTCCGCCCCCGACCTGGTACGCAAGTTCCATCGCGACCACCCCGACCAAGGGGTAGGCGCCGGCAATTGCCGAGACATGGGGTAGGGAGGGGAGGGGGGGTCGGAGGGTCACTAAACGCAAAAGTTACCATGTCTTTAAAGAGTGTCGTTAATGGAAGATATTGCCCAACGACGCGTTTGAAAACATAAATTGGCTGGTAGAGACCATATATACCGCGTTTTCTATGGCAGGTGCGTTGCCAAGGACATAATTCTTACCTTCACGTGGTAAATGCGTCACCAAGAAGTTTTTTCTCGAGCGCCTAACAAGCGCTCAACAACTGACAGGCATGGGAAATCGAAAGAAGCAGGTGAGCGTGCACTACGTCCATCAGATCTTGATTATGATAACTCTAATCTAGGCCACGACGACGTTCAACGCATCGAGCACTCGCTACTGTACAGACTGCAAGATTGAGGTGCGACTTTCTTTTGGGGGTGAAGCTAACTGGGATATACATCTACAGAGCACGGCCCACCAACAAAACGCACGGAGAGTTCCAAATAAGAACATCACGGACTTCTTTTCTAGAGCCCCAGTAAAGCCTACCACCAATCCCACGGCGTCGGCGAGCACCACTCAACGCCCAGCACCTCTTCCCAGCCTCCCACCTCCCCTCCTCACACCCGTTCAGCCCCACGACACCAGTACCTGCGCTGTTGACTTATCAGATAACGCGGATGACGGCCTACACATCATCTGCCGCCTGCGTCGCCTTTCCCAGACCTTGCCCTCGAGTGTACCCCTTGGATCTACCCAGGACTGGATGGCCTGCTTTTCCGGAGATCCCTCATGGGTGATTTTGGACAGTGAAAGCCCCCAACAGATGGTCGACAAGACTTTAAACCACGCAATCGGCTACAACGCGAGAATAGAAGATATTTCCGGCCTCATTCGTCGCGGTAGCCTAGGAATGGATGGTATGTGCGATTGGATGGAGAAGTGTGTGGAGAAATACGCGATCGACATGGAGCAGCTTCGCGGCAAGCTCATGCGTCTCGTTGAAGCCATGAAATTCCTGTACGTTTGTTGTATCTTGCCCCCGAGCAATGCTCGCTCACTTGGCTCTACAGTGGTGCATCCGACGAGCCTCCCCCGTCCACCCCGCATCCCACCACAGTCATCACGATCCCATCGACGCCTACTACACCATGTCAGTCACGCTGTATCGGATATCAACTTGTGTTTCCCACTGGCCAATCACCGTATACATCGTATCCATTCCTCCTCCACACGCATCTAGAGTTGCCTTGGCATGTATCCATCAGCGAGGATGGGTTGTTCCTTCGTTCCAAGCGCTGTACCGATCCGGCATCGGCCGCTTCCCAGACTTGCTCGCACTGCAAGTCTCTCGAAAATCATAATGTGGTAATGGGTATCCGCCATCGTTCATTGGATGGGGCGCATGTAAACACGCCGTGGCCGTTTCTAAGTCCTTTGCAAATGTACGCTCGATTAGAGATAAAGACGGAGCAGAACAATATTCTCAAATTGAAGACGTTGAACTTAGCACGATCAGTTGGTGTTCGAAACCGCAATCTCGATGCATGGAAGCGACTTTCTCTCGCGATTGCAAAGGAGGACATACCACGACTTCGCAGTCTTATGGCCACTGAATGTCGCAGTGGGCGGAGCGTGTTCTCGATGCTTGAAAAGGTCAACAAGGCAGCATCTCGTGCTTATCATCCTCGAGGCTACGACGAGGCCGACTTCCAGCGTGCCTTCCTTATCCTCAAGCTCGGCGGACGCGCTGCAGCAAATATTGCACACCGTACGCTTGGCACACCCTCGATTGACGCAACAAAGCGCCACATTGTAACAGCACCTCTCCAAGCATCCCCTGGCGTACCAACACGACGCGAGATCGAAAATAACCTCGCCCTGTGTCACCCCAAGCGCATGCACGACATCGAGCGCACTACCTCCAGACCTATCATTGGAATGAACATGCTGGTTGACGAGATCAAGATCCAGGAACGTTTGCGATGGGATCCTCTATCAAATTATATTCTAGGTGTCTGCCGTGAACACGGCCACGAGTGCGCCCTGGAATTTCGCTCCAAGTCTCAGGCCGATAAACTTTTAGAATGCTTGCAGTCTGGGCGCGTACATCTCGCTTCGGAGGTATGTTATTCTTATATTCTTTGAAATCGAAGTATCTGAATAAATGTATAGGCCACAGTCATCGCTGCTTCTATCTTGACTGATAATCCACGCGAGTATTCTGCTGCTCCCTTCGTAATATCAGGAAGCTGCAAGCGAGAGACGGTAGAACAACAGGAAAAGTTACTGCGTGGTTCAAGCAGTTCCCTGACAGATAGCCAGGAGAAGCTAGATCGACGTCTCTACTGTATTAGCTCAGATGGTGACTCTCGCCGCCGTCGAGCGTTGGTTTCCTTGTGTCTGGCTCGAAAATTGGCACCAGACAGTCCCGTATTCGAGTTGCTATCTCCTCTATCGCTCTTCAACACTCTTTGTGGCTCTGACGACTTGACCCCTGATTTTGACTGGAAGCATGTATTCAAACGCTTCCGTAACACCCTGCTTCGTCAAAAAGGCATCTTTATCAATGGTACAGCAGTCAGCGTTTCCGTTTTGAAGGCCCATCTGATGGAAAACGGCATGAGCGAAATGACTGCTGGAATATTGCTCGCTCCAAATGACAGACAAGATGTTGTCTTGATGGTAAAGCTACTCCATGCACTTTCAAACATGCCACCATGCGCGGGCGATGCCCGCCCGACTGTCAAGTCAACACGAGAAAGTCTTCGTCTCCTCGGGCATATCTACGATCATCTTCTGCAGGCATACTTAAACATCGAGCTATCACTGAATGCGCAGCTCGAACACCTCAGCACTGCTTCACACCTTATTCTCGCCCTCTATAATAAGGATAAAGGCGATTTTATACCAGTCCAGCTCTATTTTGACGTCCAGTCGATGGTCAAGAACGTCTTTTTCTGTATTGCAAAAACTCAGGTTGATAATCCAAGCGGCTCTTTCTGGATCATGCTACTTGGGACGGACGCTCTTGAGAAGGTCAGTGTCAGGTACAATTTACTTCTTCTTGGCCGATATCTTATATCATTCCAGGTTTTTGGGAAGGTTAGAACCATGATCGGAAATGATACCAATGCCGATCAATATCAGCTCATGAACCGTATTGACGGTGCCGTTCACTGCGTTAATATCCTGGAGGATCATCCTGAATGGGGTGGTGAATCACGACGACTTTCCCTGAAGCCACTTGGGTCGACCGATACTGATGATATCTCGAGTAAACATGACCATCTCAACCCCAAGACCATGAAAGGGAATATGGCTGTGGGTAGCGTTGTGCTACACGGATGCTGGTCAGCTGGCCGGCGCTGTGCTGAGGAAGAGCTTTGGGCCGCTGGATTCGCTGTACCATTTGCGGAAATGGAAGGGACTGGAGGCTTTGACATGATGTGCCCTTTTGGGAATGATAAGGCTATACTCATCGACGGTTCCTTGGCTCCTGGTGAATGCGAGGAGACTGAGGAGGAATGTGATGTGCCTGCAGCTTCAGCAGAAGCCGATGAAGCCCCTGCATCTTCCCTCGATAGCTCTGGCGCTGGTGACGAAGAACTGGAAACAGATCTCGATGACATTTTTGGTTCAGCCGAAGTTTCCGACAGTATTAAATCATATGAGCCGTGGATTGCACTAGATGATTCAGCTCCAGGGGAAGGAAAGAAGGTTCACAAGTCCTCCATCCTTCGGTTGTACTCGAATCCTTTTGCAGTGGCAAATTCGAAGGATAGACTGCGACGAGTTCGTGGATATTCCCAATTTGGGAATGAGACTCCTGCAGATAATGCACCACGCGAAATCTCTGCCGATCCTGATGCGGCTGAGGCCATCGTTGCGGTGGAGGATCCTGCACTCACCATTGTACGCTGCCAGGGAAAACATTTTCTGGCAGCATTTCAAATCCTTGGAATCCGTGTAGGCGACAAGGATGTACAGTCCATTCCTCCGCATCTTGCTCGTGAACCCAATATCTCATTCCATGGCCAGATAATGAAGCTCGTATTGACTGATGCTCACCATCAACCGGAGGGGACGGACTGGGAATGGAATGGGAATTATGAGGGAAAGGCTGTCATCCGAGACATATCTGGAAGGTCGATTGAACTGATTGATCCAGTTGTGTGTCGAGCTTCACGTGGGCGTATTGCGGGGCAAGATACATATGCATTCAAGTCCTCGGAACTTTGCTCAATGGCTGCAATCCTTCACGAGCGGATAATGAACGGTCCTATCACTCGTTGGCCGGAAATTTCACAAACAGACTCCTTTCCCTATCGCTCAGCAAATGGTGCGCCATATACCTCTTATTAAACATGTACATTTTAGAACTAACCGACTACTCTGCAGGACAGGCTTGCTTCGCATGCGAGAAAGACAATATTGATGGTGATTATTCACTGGAGCACGAATTGACTCGCTGTCGCCGCTGTCCCACTGTTGTTGTTGCCGAACTCAGTGGTCCCGAGTTACTCAAACATATGGGTGCGCATATCCTAATTGATGAGAGACTCAAAGACCAAAGCCCATGTGGGTTTTGTCTTAACACGGGTACGACATGTTCAATTCGCCTCAAGAAGAGTGGAAAGAAGTATATTATTGATATGGACCGATCTAAATGCCCTAATTTGCGTCGCGTCTCCCTCAAGTCTGCATCTACACATTCTGATCGCTCTCCATGCACCAATCACCCTCTCCTATGCCCTATCTGCATATCACAACAGCCCAAGGACAATATTCCAGCCGAGTGGAAGTATAATCTTCGCTCACATATTCTACGTGAACATCCCACTGCAAATATCTCACTTTACCAGAAGTACTTCGACATTACAGATCGGGAGCGGGTTTTGATGAAGGCGGCGTCATTAACTGTGCCTCGGAAATCAAACAAGACAAAAAGCACCAAGAAGTTGATCATTTCGGCGAGCCACAGTACTCGCGCTGTCCTTGGGTATTGTTCTTTTATATCCACCTTCTGCATGTGCTAATGTCGTCAATTTAAAGACCATCTGAACTGGGGTTGGACAAAGATGGTGCAGAAGCGGCTCCTGAAGAAGCACCCGAAGAATCTAGTGAAAGCGACAGCTCATCGGAGTCAGAGAGAGATGTTAATGAAGGAGAAATACTGGAAGAACAGCACCCTCGTAAGAGTCGGATAGATTTATTTCTCGAGCACTATCACTGACATTGTTCTGTAGATAATGAGATAACTGAGTCTACCAGCTCACGGGGCCGTAAACGACGGCTGAGGGTGCTTGATCTCGATGGAGACGAGGTTCTCTGTGCTGATCATGGATGTGAGAAGGCCGTTAGCAATGATGAGTTGCTACGTTGCAGTGCACCAGCATGCAACCTTGTGGTAGGCATTCCTTACTTGTCCCCCTCCATTTCTCCGCTCATCTGGTGTTTAAAGTACCACCTCAGTTGCATGGGACTCTTTGAAAGGCCTTCAGGTGGTTGGTTCTGCGATAATGACTGCAGAAAGAATGCGGGCTATCGTGTTCGTGCTCCTGCTAAACGGCGTCGCCAAGAATAGTATCTCAAAATAGAAACTTATGATGTCATATCACATAATATTACCATATATAGAAGGAGGGGGGAGGGAGGGAGGGGTTTTGAGCCCTTAAACGCAAAATATAACCTCGTGTACCGGAATTTTTTCTTGCATACCCCTTGACCCCGACGCCGCACGCCACATTCGCGGAATCTTCACGCTGTCCCCTGCTGTCTTCGCCAGCATCACCCCGCACCGAGTCGTTGCGATTCAAAAGGGGGGGTGATGTCAGGGGAACTCCCGTTCACGCCCTCCGACGCTCTCTGGTCGTCCCCCGACTGCGCACGATCGCTCTCGTCCCGATTCCAATCGCATCCCCGACGCTCCGCCCCCAGCGTCGTGTACATACTCCTACATACCCATACACTCATTTAATCACCAACCGTCCCCTGACTGCGATCACGTGACCATCCGATTCCTCGGATGAGCACGTGACCGATCACTCCTCAGATGATCACGCGCCCAACCTCGTGCCTGCACCCTGAGTCACGAGGGTCGGGCAGCGTCGGGGACATGTACATACACGCGCCACTGACCCTTCCCTGTCATTACATGTACAGTATACCTTAGAGGACCTGCCCTCACGTACATACGTCGTATATAGTCGTTCCCCTGACATCTGGGAATCCTTTAGTCTATTCTCTTCGGATTCCCCCTTGTCAGGTAGGCCTGCCTTTACTACATTCCTTACTGTACATAATATAACTTCGGATTCCCCCTTGTCAGTGTGATAGCGCTCCACTGTAAGGTTGCCCTAACAGAGCCCGTCTACCTCGCCGCGATGCGCACGGACTGACTTTTCCGCGCGCTCGTCGTCCCGCGCCTCCACGAGCTCCTGATCGACGCCCACATCCACTCCCACTCGCTTCCTGCAGGCGACGCTCACGACCTGCGGGCGCAGCAGCCTACGCAATCATCGACCACGGCGCGGGTGAGCCCTGCGCCTCGCGTCCGTTCGTGAGTCCGCCAGCGATCGCGACGCGATCGTACTCGAGACTGGTGTCGTGCATGCCCGTACGAGGAGGCAGCGGCTTTTTCTACTTCTCCCCCGTGTTGCTTGAACATGATCACCACGAGAATGGCTTGAAAGGGTATGCCAATAATCAAGACCTGAATAAAGCGGAGCAAATGTAAAAGGGGCATTCCGCGACTCAACAAGCAGACACGTACCCCAAGCCCGACCAAGGCCGAGTAACCGAGCTGGGGGAACGAAATGAGTTGCTAAACAAAAGATCATGCAGGGGCAGTCAGACCCACGTTTCCAAGTAGGAGTCCAAAGCCGATCACAATCTGCGTTTTGATGTCAACACGCGCTGAGAGGGGATTTAAGGATTGTATACTAACCTGGATTGGAGCGACCCAAATACTATATTGAAATACTTCGTTAGTTATGATCGCGCTTTTGTTCTTTCGTGTTCTACTGACTAGTGTGCAAAAGCCGCAAACTGGTCAATCCGAGTGGCATCTGTAGATATCATCGTCGTGATTTGCCCAACAGTATGTTCCAAGCGTGCACGTCCTGAAATTCTGGTCGATTTACGAAATATAGCACCGATGGTCTGCTTTTATGATCAATAGACAGGACGAGGAAATTCAAATAAAAGTTCACTGACCGCGGCACGGGCACCGAACATTTACCGTGGCACGCCCCTGCCGCGCGTGGTTCCTGCTACCTTCACTGCGATTTTCAAATTGCGAGAACACTTATAAGACTACAGTCAGATCAGATCACTCAAAAAACCACAGTTGCACTCAACAGTGTCGCGGTACATTCTGACGAGCAAAGATACGGGCACACACTGGCATGAACGGCACTGGCACGGTACGTCGTCGCACGGGCACGCACTGACACGCGCAGCCGTGCACTGGCATGCACGGGCATGCCACGGCTTTTTCTACTTCTCCTCCGTACGGCGTTCAAGTGCTCACCGGAATCGAGGCGTTTGTAGGCACCCTAGGGCGCGGATGTAGGCGGAACTGACACGCTACTCAGTACCCATCCCCGACGGCGACATTTGCCTGCCCCCCTCTACCTCGCCGCAGTGCGCACGGACTGGCTCTTCTGCGCGCTCATCGTCCCGCGCCTCCATGAGCGACCCCTGGCTTTCCTGTTCTGCCTGCGACTTATCCCCGTCCTCGTCCTCGCCATCTTCCATCCTCTTGCAGCCGCGGCTGGTGATACGAGGATGTTTCGACCCTCGGGTGGGCGTGGGTCTGGTGGTACACCTGCGGATAGGCATGAGCATGGGCCTGTGGGTGTGCACTTGTCCCAGCATGCGGATACTGAGACGGCACGTACGGCTGGTGTCCATGCCTATGTGGGGTATGCAGGTACTGTCCAGGCTGGATCGGGGACAGGAGGTACGCTTACCCTGGCGGCGGTGTGGAGTAGGGGTGATAAGGATACGGGAGGTACGGTGCAGCCGCCAGACGTGAGGCCGAAGATGACGGGGCGGAGGACGCTGGGGGCATGCTATATGCGTAGGGCGGAATGTGGTAGGGGTAGGGATACTGGCCATACTGCCCTGCTGGTGCATGGCCGTAGGTATAAGCTTGGCCGTGGACTGTAGGTACGGATTTCATATACAGGTATGTACACCCGCCTACATCAAATTTTGGATCCGACAGCGCACGGCGCATCCAACGATAGGTGTAGTGCGCCAACTCTTTTCCTTATATAGACAATTTCCATGCCATACTGATGCAACCTCAAAGCAAAAAGACCATCGAACATCGGCGCAGAGGGCCTTTTGTAGATTTCAGCTAATCCTTAGCCTAGAGATATAACTGTACTTACTCATGATGATAGGCATCTGATCATGATGAAGCTGCTACTGCAGGTTACAAGGTACAACTCGGCTAAGTAGAAAGACTAGAACCAGACGAGTTATATTCCTTTCTCAATTCATCTCTGATGCGAGATCATCTAGCATGCTGAGAGCTCCGCATTGATCTTCTTTGCATGGTGTCTGGCGTGACCCATGCCGGAGTACCGAGCTTGCCAACCAACAAAGAGTTCCAGTTTGATTGTTGCCCCTCCTTAGCCAAATTGAACTGATCACTGTATTCGATGGGCTTCCATGCTCCCTCCACCGTCGGCTGATCCCAGACCCAGAGTTGAGGAAGACCTGGCTGCCTGTCAACTGCATTCACAAAGATAGTGCCATGGTGTATCGCGAAATTCCGAATGACGGTGGGTGGTTCTTTTATGGGCCTTTCACTTGACGTCTTGTACCAATATGTATAAGAATTAGTACCGTATTGCTTGCGCCTTTTCTGATTGTCAGGACTATAGACGGACGGAAGAGGTGAGGGTGTAGGCTTATGTCATAGTAGTCAGTTCTCGAGGCGTGGATGGTGTTCGCTGAACTCACTTTATTGTACGGCGAGTAACGGGCCTTTTTCTCGTCTGTAGATTGGGAGCGTCGTGAACCAGAGTCGGAGGTCTCCCCGACCTTCGACTGGTCATGTCTACTAGATGTTGACGGTGAGGTGGGATTTGTCGAACGTCTGTGTATATTGATCATGCTGTGCGGTAGACTCATCATGATTTGTGACATACGTGAGTCTTCGAGGGGAAGATTCGGCCATGGTGTTGTCGAGGATTCCGAGTCATTCAGCTGCGTAGGCAATAATGTCAGAGCCGCTTGAGAAGGGACAAGTTGCTCACAGCAGTTTCGCTACCAGGGCCGGTGAGTTTTTCAGCACTCAGAGTGCTGTGGCAGCCTGAACACAGGATTAATGAGCCACTGGGCATTCTGCATGAGAACGTACATGTCGGATTGAGGAGGTTGAGATTGATGATCAGTTGGGTTGGAACCAGTCCCAGGGATGTAGATCGTGGCTAAGCTGTCGCCTGAACCGGCCAGCGGTACGATGACTTTGAACCACCGGCGATCGGTGACAAACGGCTGAAGGTGGGCCATGGGTGGATTATATGGAACAAGTCAGACTTTAAATAAGGTAGTAAGGGCTCAAAGGGGTAACTTACTTGGGTTTCTTCGGGTATTGAGCGCAGAGATCACAAAGGTATTGCCTTTCGCCTTTGTTGCTGCCAGGGTTCAGCCGACTCAATATTAAGCGTTACGCACCATACAGAAATAAGGTTAAATTTGAGGATCAATGTATCGGATACGATATATAATTATAAAATGTACTACAGTCATCTGAAGGCAAGCCAATTGGCAACTTTTCACTTTGCCTCAGGTCGCCATGCCGCGTCAACGAACGACACCACATCGACAACCTGGGTGCAGCGGAACGTGAGCTGTTCGGGGACCGGGACCCACATGAAGCGAACCTGTGAAAAGTGGATGCAAACTATTGGTGCGTCCTTGCGCACAAGCACGATCGAGCAAGAAATCCCATCTATCCTTCTGAGACTCAGGCGTTTCCAAGGAAAAGATGATGCGAACGCGTCCAGTCCCCTGCGACAGGTTTGTGAGGCCAGTCAATTCAAGAAAAAGTATCATAGATATGAAATGCACGAACCTTCTTCAACGTCACTCGCTGGCATCGTCGAGGCTCAAAAACAAGTTCCTTGTGCCTCAAAAATGAGGAGTTAAATTCACTTGATGGCTTACAGGTTCATCTTCGTACCTCCGTTCGAGACCGCTTGTTTGTGGCCACGACGCAGGTGTCAGGCATGCAGGTAGCTGACAAGTGTCTTTCGGCTACCTAACGTTGGAAGTTTCATGTCATTGTTATTGTCCATGATTTTATTATTATATGTAAACTAGCGCTATGACAAACCCGCCTAGCAGCGGCAAGAGGTAGGACGACGGTGGTGAACGGGGAACAAGTTGGGGAAAAGTTGTTTAGATTTGTGGTGCCAGATTATAACGGGCGGGTAAGTTCATGGCAGGCGTAAATCCAATTTAGGGCAAGCTTAAATAAAGCCTGCCCTAAACTTACGTGCCCGTTATAAGGTGATCACCACAAGTCTAAACAACTTTTCCCGACTTGATCCCGTCCCGTATGAAGAAGACTGTAGATTAGAATTATCGTAGTCATTGAACTGAATAATCTTCTCCGGATTACACTTCAAAGCAATCCATGGCGAAATATATCACATGTCCAGTATATGGTTCAAACTACCAAAGGCTGAACAAAAGAACAAAGGTTTGTCCTTTGGCTGGCTAGATAAAGACTCACCGTAATGGGTATATATATAACGTTCCCGTCCTGACCAAACCGAATCCCACAACGTATTCGAATCCATGAAATCTGGAATTTGGTACGTCGTTTGCATATCCTGCCTATCCTGTTCTTCATGAGTCCACAGGAGTCTGATTATTGCGGGCAACAAGCAACAAGCAGTAACACTTGCTCAACCAGTCACTGTCATCAATGCCGCTCTAGGTGTGGATCTGGGAAACCCCTTCGATAGGTCCACTTTGTTACTTTCGGTGGATGAAGAGGCGGTTGTGATATGTTCCTTGGTACCGCGGGTGGTACGTAACTTTCCAGATTGATATATATGACCTTGATAATCTTCGCTCAAGGTGGAGCAGTATGCGATGTCAATCACGCTCAGGAAAGGCGTTGAATATGTTTTCCGAGTCAACGGTCCAAAGTATGTGCAATGTTCTTTTTGATGTCATCCCTCGTTTACTTTGCGGCAAGCGAAATCAATCTAGTCGGAAAATTGGAAGGTGAGTTTTGATCGCCTGTGTCTTACGGCATCCTCTCACCACAGTCTCAAAGTGAACGAGACAGTGACATCCTTTCCTTTAATTTCGGTTCCACCTCTGCCCAATGCAACGACACACAGAGGTCCCAGTGGATCAGCTAAAAGAAAGAAACCAGACAACGAAGAGAAACCACCTACTAAGTAAGCTCTTCCAGTCTATTCTCGAGTGGCTCATTCAACAGCTCTTTTCGCGTGTTTCATCTCATCACAGTTTTCTCAACCTAAGTCAACCCAAACGAACATTTTCAACGTCAACTCCTCCATCGAACGCAGACGGGGAAGACCCTCAGCTTAAGTAAGCAATGCCGACTTTTCTCTGAGCTTCCGAAATGAATGAGTCCTTTCTCCAAGCTCTGTCCCCAAGCGGCGACCAAATGCAAGATCAAAAGGTCTGTGCTGACTATTCTCAAGCGCGCGGCGATAGACCTACTCGGCATAACTCTAGCTCAACCCGCAACGCCCTACGAAGCTACCTCTCCAATGAGCAACAAGAACCCTTTCCGCGTGAAGCAGGAAGAGATCCCACAGGTCTTGCCTGTGGCTACTGAGGGTAGGTCTCCTTCCAAAGTGTGCCGTACATACCCCTGATCATTATGATCATAGACTTACCTTTCACCAGCCCTGCGCCATCTGGATCGGCCGCCGGTATTGAAGTGCAAGATGCCACCGTTGGGAAGGGTCGACGCGTCCAGTTAGGAGACGCGATCGCCTTTTTTTATGAAGTTTCTGTAGATGGTGTTGAACTGTACCAACACCGCAAAGGTCGAGCATTTGAGTATGTGGTCGGCTCTGGAACTCTCGTCGATGGTGAGTGATAAGGCAAGTTGAGATGACTTTGACCCTCAGTGTAGCCTCCTCCAGGTTTTGACGATGGCATCATTGGAATGATGCTTGAAGGTCACCGTATCATCAACCTTCCGAACAGATCCATCATGTCACGTTCGAACATCGAACACAAGGGTCTCGTAAAGATTAGTGAGTTGGAATTTACTCATGCTCTTCATCCCCCAGTTGACACCACATCGGCAGGATGTTTCCTTGCGCAGGTCGTTGCTGCCAAGCGATGAACTCGAGCCTCCGGATGTTGAGGCCGAGCCAGGTTCTCCCCTCACTGAGTCTGCCGACAATGAACAAGCCTTTATTTAGTGCATTCTAGTTTTATATGTGATGCCTCTAATCCTTTTAACAGTCCTGTTGCTACTTTAATCTATCCTGTTCTGTGGTTTATGTGCATAACGAATGATGTGTTTAAGCACATATGAGATGAGTCGGGGATTGGTCAGTGATGTGATTTGATTTGAATTACTTACCACCGCCCATTTCGTCTCGCTGCCATGTGAATTGATCACGAGCCCGACCCCCCAATAAGGCAATGGGCGGCCTCGATCCGATTTTAGGATTTTGGGATGTATTTGGTTGACTACTTTATGTAAGTAACTCAGGTTTAAGAAACCTCGTCAACTCGTCGGGAAGGGAAAGAAGAAGGATAAAGGGGTGTTAAGTATCAGAGGTGATAATAGAAAATTTGTGAGATTTTATGAGTAAAGGAATATAGGAGAGATGACGAGGCAAGGTGATCAAGGGTTTCCGGGAACGATTGTTGGGAGAATTCGGGAGGGAGGTTGAGGTCGCACGTTTGGCAATACCCCAGATTCGGCCAGCGAAGGTCGCGGTACACTACATGTGATTTGATTGATCACGAGGGGCGCCCGAATCAGGCAATGTGTCGATGCCTTTCCTAATATGGACCGCCTCGCGTGTCGCAGTTTCGGTGCAAAGTGGCCTCTAGCTATAGCTAGTCCCTGAGCATATATCTGAAAATAAAATATGACAAATGCTCAGGCTATCTATTGCAGACTATTGCTTCCATGTGCATAGATACATCAGAGAAAATTTGTATGGACGACGTAAACCAAGACCGCAAAAAATAGTAGAATGCTGGAAGAAGCCCAGTAAAGTCGATGGTCGTGTTTTCCATCATCCTCTACTCATTGATGCATTAGGAATTGTGTGATTCACGACAAGGACTGTCACAACCCACCTTCATCCTTATCAGCCTTCCAGATTACAAGCTTGCTCCCGCTGCATGCTCCAACCATGCAGTACATGTTGTCAACATACACTGTCTATCATTAACAGAGTCAAAGCATTCAACCACATATTCATGATTTGATACTCACAGTGATGGGTGACATCACAACTTCCTCAGATCCTGTGAGACTTTATCAGACCAATAAATGTTACTGGTCAAACACGGAAAGCTTACCTTGAAAGCCAAATGTATATATTTTTGAAGCATCTTCATCAATGTGCCAAATGGCTGCATTACCAACGCCTCCACACAAAATCATGCTCCCAGTGGACATGAAGTTCTGGATAAAGATAGCAGAGGATAGCCGAGTCCTTGGTGCAATCCTTGCTATCAGCAGCTTTGAACGGGTGTCCAAAAGGTCAATGCCACCGGAGTCATTCTTGACAAGGAATCTATCTGCTGCAGGAGATAGTTGTTCATTGTAAGATAGTCAAGTCCAGGTGCGAATGCAAAGATGGCCACTGACATTGGCTGTTGTGATACTAGGCCGATTGGTTGATTGCTCTTGATATCCACAAGCACTGGATTTACATCAGCATCATATAGTGAGTTTTGATGAGGGAAAGCACACACAAAGAGCCATGGTTTCTGTATGCTACAATAGGTGTGTTCTGCCGAAGGTCGCCATCACTTGCAGCGGGCCAGATGATTGTACACACGCGCACCGGAACATTAAATCCCGGAGGAGGTTCTAATGTTCTATCGAGGCACCATTCGCCTAAAACACCCATCTCAGTACTAGCACTGTTTGTGAAGTGTATTCTTACTATGTTGATCCTTCCGCCTCCAGATCTGGACAATGTCGTCACTTTCGGCGTCATCTCTTCCTCCGAGCGCCAGCAGACAGTCAGAGTGATGGGCGGCAATTGCAACCAATGCACATTTGAAAGCCGTAAACCCATCTGCAACCAACACCTGCATGCGAATAAGGGGCGTTCAAATGATGAGAAAGCTGAAAGTTCTCACCTTGCCACTAATGGTCAATTTCAGGAAGAGTCCTCCTTGATACCCACAATACATCGCATTCTCCACCTTTGAGCTTTGCAGACAAAGAATGTTGCCTTCAGCTGTCAGCTTGCTTACTGCAACACCTGTTTCTGTCTCCAGTACGGTGACAGTACTTTCAGACCCAATGGCCAGAAAGTTGCCTTGATAGATGAACTGTAGGATCGTCGGGATGCTTTCTGTGTCAATAGCATGTTTGATCTTGTAGTTAAGCATCGTAGGAAAATGGCTAGTACACGGGAGATGCAGTAGGAAAGTTTGAATAGTGGCTCATCTTTGACATTATTATCAAACTTACGCCATGAGGCCAATGTCCCCATCCGGTCAAAGTTATGTAGATTGTTGTTTTTTTGCATCCATATTGTTATCAACCTGCGGGCTTCGCCTATGTTGGTCGTTACAAATCGGTACACTATAGATAGAGGAGCCCCCTGCCCCCTCGGTCCTGCACCTGCTGGGATCACGATTGGTCGTGTCGACGGGCCAACTAAACGCCCCCCGCGGCCTGAGGTCTCGATGAGACCCCGCCTGCCCTGACTTGAGGTGTACCGCGCCTATTTTCACAGTGGGTTTTCGACAGTGTGCCCGGCCCCCGAGGGGGTTATGCGCGGATAGGCAAACCGCGAGTGCGGTAGCTGCAGGAGAGAAGATGTAAGTATGGGCGACCAAGCGGTCCCCATTTTACACAATCCCTCCTTATCCTGCCCTTTACGCCTATCCGAGAGCGAGCGAGAGAAGTGGGGTTGGTTCATGGGGTGCGGCGCCGAAGTTCCGGCGTCTTGGGTGATCGTTGTCATTCTGTATCAAGGGGTCGCCGACAACTTGGAGGCAGTGAAGATGTTGTTGGGCGCCGTACGACGAGGCTGAATTGTCGTCGCGTGAAACCAGGTGAAACCTTCCTTTGGATATCACTGCGGCTGCCAAGAGGTGTCGGATCGGTCGATCATGGACATTGGATCTTGTTCTCGGTTTGGAGTCTTGTAAAGGTAAGTATGTACGGCGAGCGCGTGAGAAATCAGGCAGTGTGCCGACGCCTTTCCAAATATGGGTATTGGAAACGCTACTATCGCCTCGTGCGGGCTTAGTCAATATCTAAGAAGCTAGTGTCTATCTATTTAATGGGAGGCAGTGTACAACTTCGCCTAGACCGGAGATATTTAAGTCGCAACGAGCTGCATGACAAATGATGTCATCCACACAAAGCAGAACGGCCTCTTCGACAAAGCGTAAGTGAAAGAGTCGTCCCCCATTAGCAGCGAATCGACGGAAAGGATCATGTTCAGCCTCTTCGCTGGAAAGCTCCTCGAACACATCGACCAACACAAATGTCCGTGTGACCGGCGGAACAGGTGTGACCGGCGGAACAGACGTCCGCGTGCCCGGCGAACTATGGGAGAATACCTTGCGTATTTGCCCAATAGACCAGCCATCGCCTTCTACAGGACCCCCTGTTGGCGCAAAAACGATGTGGCTGTCCGGCTCCGATGAGGTTTGCGATTGAAATACTTGTCCGAGCCTCTTCACCTTCGAGCGCACAAAGACCAGGCGTGATACTGGACCTTCACTTGTATTATTTGCGTGTAGCCACCTTCGCAGCAGCGCATATTCATCATCAGCCAGACGGGATTGATCCTGCATCTTCCACGTCACTTGTTCCTCATGTTGTTCGAAGTTGTCATCGAATGCGAGGATGTCGCGAAGAAGTGTGCCACGAATTTCTGCCCCGAAAGCCTCCTGATATGCGGGTATCAACTCGTGAACCTCGGGAGGCAGGCTCTGAGGTTGAAATCGCGCCCGCAGCTTCTGGCCTCGAACAAACTGTGTCAACATTGTGTGTTCCAGTTCGCCTATGAGATCGACGGTCAGAGATTTGAGAAGTGTTATGCAATCTCCAACTCACCGAATTTCATGTTGGTCGGAATCTGTTGCAACAGATAGTTGTATCTTTCGAAAGGGAAGCAGCGCCAGCCGTGGCTGGGTCCGAAGCGCTCCAACATTTTACCGTAATGCAGTGACATGTGTTGATAAGAAGAGATTGTCGTTCCGGGAAAGATTTCGAGCAAGCTTTTGAGGTATAGCGATATGTGGTTCTGATAATGCTTGATCCGATCCGGAGTCATACACCTCATTGACGCCAGTTTGACTGCTGCCACAAGGTGCATGAAATTATTGAGCATCTCAGCCTCCCGGCTGCCTTTTTCGGCCTTGCCCCAAAGTCGAATGAGCG
The DNA here is from genome assembly GCA_013368375.1 of Tricholomella constricta. Classification (NCBI taxonomy): domain Eukaryota; kingdom Fungi; phylum Basidiomycota; class Agaricomycetes; order Agaricales; family Lyophyllaceae; genus Tricholomella; species Tricholomella constricta. The sequence continues at coordinate 71,042 of JAACJP010000070.1, forward strand.
TGATGGGGAGATTGAGGGTACAGAAGGTGCGCCATTGATCTGCGCTGAACTTTCCATACTTTGGCTCACCGGGGTGACTGGGCGCCTTTGAGACCCAAGACGGTAGTTTGAGCCGATGCATATCTTTCCTGACCTCCTCGAGCATTTGCCGGCCAAGGACGCGCGTTTTTTTGGATTTGGAGTTGGGCCCCTTCAATGTGGCGACAGATTGAATTACCTTGCCATCGGCGTCAAGTACACCCGCTTCTTTACGCTTGTCTTAAGTTAGCCATGGCCAGTCCAAAAAATGTGTAGCCGACGTACTTTGTTGTGTATCAGACGTTTTATCTCGGGCACTTTGAATTGTGTTGCATCGTAAGACAAACCATCGTCAGTCTTGCACATCGTGTCGCAGATGAGAACCAAGATTTCTCGCTTCTGGGCCTCCATGGCAGACTTTGACGAAGTACGCCAAACGTGGTGAATGAATTCCGCCGTCATCATCGCAGAATCCCATTTCTTCGATACCGCGCTAGGAAGCTCTGGCGCGATGGGCTCAACGATGGAGGGTATTTCTGAAGGTGCAATGCCTCCACGGTGCAATCTTCCTGTCTTGTCGACCCATCCATGAGTGATTCGCTGCATGGGATGAAGAACTTATCACATGGACATCAGAGAATGAGAACTGAACATACATAATCAAAAAGCGCTCGGAGTAATTTCTTTTTGCGGGTGCTTAATGGCAGTCCGGCATTGATACACAGCTGCCTTAGCACCGCTTTCCTAAGTTTGGAGATCTGGGTTTGTGTTCCGGTTTTCCAAAGGTCGTGAGCAAGCCTCAGCTCATCTTCCGATGGCTGCTTCGAGTCTCCGTCGAACGTGATACCGGGCCCGTCTTCAAATTGCACATTCATGCCCCAGACTTTTCTGCAGTGGCGCTGCAGCAGGGAAAGGTATAACATATGCATGGAGTCTAGGGTCGTGAACTTGATCGGATCCCAGTAGGGGAGACGAAGCAATTCAGACCATCGAACACCCTGATTGTCATATATTGACTGACGCTCGACCTCCGTTTTGGCCTTTTCCCAATCCCGAGCGGCTTTCATATGATCGCTCATGTTACGTGGTGTCCAAGAATCGTGCTCGAGATTTGAGATTTGGTCTATGGTCTGAGTGCAGACAGAACAAAAATGGGTGTGAGTGGCATAAGCGAAACCGGACATGGTACGAGCTGCCGGAAGATCGCAGACTAGGGGAATCAACGCAAGTCGGACTAGCCGACCGTCCCGGTGAGAGGATGTTCGGGATAAAAAAACACCATCATGCCAGAATATAAGGAGGTCATCGACGAGAGGGCGAAGAATGTGGTTGATTTCTTCCTTCGATGGTTGTCCTGGTCCTGGAATTATTCCAACGAGAAACATGTTCTCCACGTCGTAGCGAATCGCAGGAGGAAGGTTAAGAACGACCATGTAGATCGCACCAACGCTGACTTGTTTCCCCGCCGTCCGATTCCCATATGGATTGAAACCGTCCATGTTCAAGCTGAGGATGAGCCGTCCCTCGTTGTCTGGCCTTTGCAAGAATGGGCGTCCGTCCTTGTCTTTGAAATCGCGCAAGGCGGGAGAATCCCATATATCCCAGGTTTCCGAAGTTGATTTGTTTGATGGTGGAGGTTGATCAAGATGTTGCTCGAGATCGGAACGCCCGTACATCCAGCCTATCCAATGCTTGAGGTCGTGGTATAAGTACTTTCGTAACGGAACGCGGTCACTGTCGTGGTCTGTTTCTTGGTATTCTCTGTCTGTTCCGGGGCTTGAGGCCTTTTCTCGACGTGGTTTGAACAGGGGTCGGTTACAAGGACGGCTTCGGGTGGGTGATTGATTGGTGCATCTCTCTGGGATGGTATTGTTAGAACCTAGCTCGTACAGAAAATAACACCTGGGACAGCAGACATATGCCTGAGTCTGAGGTTCGAGGTCCATCCGGCTTAATAAGGTTCGCGCATCCTTTGGGATGTCAGAGGGCCCAGCGCCACCGGCGAGGATGACCAACGGATTTGATGACAGTTTCAACATCAGCCGTAGGGACGCCAGAAGATACTGGCACTTCGCCAGCGCCACGCCGCAGAGAACGTGCAAAACGGTGATGATCAGGTAGCAAACCAGAACAGCTGGGTTCATGCGTTTGAATGGCTCTCCGTCAACAGCTGTTGTGATATCATTAGTAATTGCATATCTGCCTCCTGGAATATGATACTTACAGGTGTTGATGACGTGTTTATGTTTGCCTCTTCTCTTTGCGGACTTGCGCTGCCGTTCCCACTGTGATCTGAGAATCCGATCAATTTCTTGGGTTTGCGATGTGAGGTCGTCCAGTATGAGCCTGAGACGCAGCCTGACGCGAGGCGACGTTGGGTTGCAGGCCTGTGCATCTGTGCAAAAACGGACGGACCCCTGCACCCACGCAATACGATCCAAAAACCATGCATTAGATGGCGCTGATGGATTCAATGCCGGGACCGCGGACGAGCTCAACAAGGCAGTGGACTGTGATGTGGGAGTTTCCAAGAAGACTAGGTCGGAAGTATCGGGTATGATCTCCTTCAATCTGCTCTGCAGCGAATCCAATTTGAGGACCAAGTTCGAAGTTGGCGAGTCGCTTCGCGATCGACTGACCGCAGGTGTACCAGGTGGGGATCCTCTTATAGAAGAAGATGGAGGTGAGGTTGATGGGGATTCGGAGGGGGCAAGTGGGAGGAGAACGGGAGATGGCACAGGTATTCCCTGGAGAGCGGGCGGTCCTTGGGGCAAGCCCTCCAGCAGGGTTCGAACATTCCCTCGCTGTCTGTCGTCACTTTGATGCTTTTTGTATTCGCTCTGGCCGACATATAGTCCTCGAACGGCTCCGAGAGTCATGGGGTCAACGGAGGTTTGTTGGACGCATAGAGAACATGTACATAGTTGGCTGGCTTTTGGGACTGTCAATATACGTTGATTGACAGGCCTTCCCTCTCGCAATTGTGGAGGCATCGGCCACTGCACTGCAACGACGGCTGTGAGAAACCTTTTATCAGAATGATCGATGACAATCGTATCGCACCTACTTCTGGCGTAATCACGTGGGAGTAAATCGAGGAGGAGGAGTATATTGTCCACAATTGGAACAACCAGTTCACTGCGGGTCTCTTAGGAGATGCACTACAGAAAAGCAGGGTATACTGTAGAAAGCCCCATACATGATAATTTTTTGGCCGCGAATATAAGTCAACATCCGATCCAATGCAGCACGTCTTAAAAAGTATAAGTCACGGATGCTCCTTTGAGTCAATGACCGTTTCATTTCTGGTTTCTCGTGATGGATATTCTGCCCATCCTAGCTCCGCCTAACATAACAAAACACCCATACCGCAGCTATCTGGCCCTCGTAAGAGGGTTCAGCGTCTGGGAAGTGACGTCATAGATATCCCTCGCATTTCATCTGCAGTCTGGAGGCTTCGAAGTCTTCCGTCGCATGCGAAGACTCGAGTCTGGCGGGCTCGTTCTGCCCGTCGAGTTCGTATATACACCGTTTTTTTCACGGCTTCTCGCTCTTATCCTAACGATTTACCATTCCTTTTTCTCTGCTCACACTGGAGGGTGAGTAGGCGTGAGTAAATGGATCATCTTCTGGTGGGCCAACGTGTACCTGCTTCAAATCGCTTCGCAGCTGGGCTGGGTCTCTGTCAGTGTCGTTGGAGTTGAATTGATAGTGTCGCTCACTTTCACGACAACCCTCCACAGATGCGGGTCGCCAACTATGAAGGACCGATCGTGAATCTGTGAAAATTTAATGCAAATCATTGATGCATCCTCGGCACGAGCATGACGAGCTACGAATACCATGCGTACTCTTAAACACGGCTGTATTCGAGCAGAAGATGGTGTGAACGCTGTCACGCCTGAAAAGTGTTTCAGACAAAGTGACATAAAAAGCCCACTCAGTCGAATTGATCACTCTAAAGAAAGGTCTTATATTTTATAACACCAGTTCAATCCCTGCCTTATAAACAGTTTAAAGTCTAGCTTGTCACAAACAGCCCAATGGCTCAGTGGTTAAATTGCACCTACTGCTTTGGCACTTTTGACCTTGCTTCAATCCCGGCCTGGTGCAAAACTTTATAATCATAAGAGATTACTAAGCAGCCCACATGGCGCAATGGTTAACTCCATCATTCTGATGATTCTGTAATCCTAAGGACAAGTCAGATGACCTCAGCTTAGTCATAACTCCTGAACTTGACTGATTGGATCCATATGACTCGTTTCGTCATTATGACTCATATGCAGCTCATGACTCATTGCACCTTTATGACTCATATGTCAGGATGGTCCACATGCTCCACATGACATTTATGTAAGCATGACTCATATGACAGCATGACTCACACCCCCACATGACTCATCTGCCTACATGACCCAAATCTGACATTCTGACTCAAGTGTGCTAAATATAACCCATATCTTAACATGACTCATGTCTATATGACTCCATTCTGACAATCTGACTCAAGTGTTCTATAATTAACCCTCTACATGTGATCTGACTCATGGATTGCATCTAGATGACTCATTTACAGTCATTATAACACTTGACTCATTACCATTCTATTTTTAACTCTACACATGTAATCTGACTCATAGATTGCATCAGGATGACTCATTTACAGTCAAGGTTTATTTATAACATCTGACTCATTAAATTTCTATAAATATGTTCTGACTCATCCTGACTCATTACTTTCTATAAATACACATTCTGACTCACCCTGACTCATTCTGACTCCTTCACTTACAATATATGACTCTACATGACTCATTGTACTGCATCAATGCTTAGTAAGCGTAGGTAGCCAAAATGTATATAAGGGAGAGGAAATTGAGTATTCCCCCCAGTCTGGTGTGGTATAACAGTGGTTTCATCCAATATACAGCCTGCACTCACCCCCCATTGGTCATATTGTTGACCAAGGCAGTAATCTTAGTTGATTCACTGTTGTTTCTGTCTACCAAAGGTTGTTCGTCACTGTAAGATACAGTGAGCAACTTGGTAGTTTGGTTTGTTCGTCACTGTCGCCAACAGTGAGCAAACCAGAAAGTCAGTTTCAGTCTAGTGGAATTCCTGCTCGAGCCTGGCAGTGCCCAGAAGAGTTGCGAAGTGAGCTAGTCTGTCGTTCTTGTCTGTCAATCTTGTCCGTCACTGTAAGAAACAGTGAGCAAGTTGATAATTAATTTGTTCGTCACTGTCCACAACAGTGAGCAAACTCGGTATTCTTCGTCAAGTCTAGTATATATCTACTCGAGCCTGGCAGTGCCCAGAAGAGTGTGATTGAGACTAGTGTTCGTCATTGTCCGTATCTCTCAAGCTTGTTCGTCACTGTAAGAGACAGTGAGCAACCTTGTTAGATTTATTTCGTCATTGTTTCTCGTATTGATCAGCTATCAGTTAGTTGATTACATTTATTACTGACCTATATTCTATCTTTTGTTATCAGGAAGCCTTTGTCATCGTCAAGTCCATTCAAGTCATCGTATACATCTGTCAGTCAAGTCATCGTCAAGTCCATTGAAGTCATCGTATATATCTGCAAGTCAGTCAAGTTACCGTCAAGTCTATTCAAGTTATCGTATACATCTGCCAGTCAAGTCAAGTCAAGTCAAGTCAAGGTTATTCAAGTCATTATATATACACAAGTCAGTCAAGTCAAGTTAAGTCAAGCCTAATCAAGTTATCATATATCAAGCCATCGTATATCAAGTCATCATATACACGTAGTATCTTCAACGACACACTTACGACATCTATCACGACTATCTACGACCCTCATCACTGTCACTAACGACCTACTCCACAGCTGCTCATTGTCTTAAACATTGTTGAGATATATTTCTCCAACAAAGACAATTGACTAACCACCCATCTCTAGACCAGATAATAAACTAACCCACTCCTAGGTAATTGTATCTGGAAAGATTCCCCAACGAACACCAGGTGACCTTCCCGTCGCACATAATAGCTTCCGGTTGAGCCTGGACACTGAACTTTTCATAAAGCTTGGTGTGAACTGACATAATTGGAGCCCACCGCGAGGGAATTTTTCTCCAGTTAATTACCATTGAAGCTACCTAGTTTATGCCCTCATCTGGTCAATCTAGTCCCTCTCTACACACTACAACTCGTCGAGCATTATCTGAATCTAGTATCACATCTATTCAGCAAGACTCTCATATATTACCTTTACCTCAAGGAATATTAAGCACTACTCCAACTACTTCCAGCAACTCTCCTACTACATCGTTAACACCTACTACCCCATCCTCTCCACTACCATCGGTACTACCATCAACGCCATCTTCAATGTCTCACTCCAACCGCACCCCATCAGAAATGCCTTCACCTCGGGCAAAGGATGCCCCGGAAATCTTCAAAGGAAACTACAAGGATATACAAAGATTCCTCAGTCGATTCAACAATCTTTGCAAGCTATACAATGTCCCAGACCCAGAGAAATGTGACCGTATCCTTGACTATTGCTCATATAATGTTACACAGCTCATCCAAGGTCTCCAGAGCTACCATGATCAGGATTGGAAAGCCCTCGAGAAGAAACTGCTTTGGCATTATGATGCAGATAGACGGGATAGCGAGAACAACATCTCTAACCTCAAACGCCTAGTCAACTCTTGGTCCTCAAGGGAGATCACAACTCTCACCAGATGGAAAAAGTACGAACGAGAGTTTGTTACCATTGGTGGAAGACTTCTCAAGGACGGAATGATTGGTGAAGAGGAACAAGCCTGTTACTTCTGGGAAGGAATTCATAAAGACCTCAGACAGAATATCGAATTACGTGTTATTGCTACTAACCCCAGTTTATCTCTTAAGAAGGCTATTCCGATTGCAGCTATAGTTGAAGCTGTAGAAAGGATCTTTGAGCGCAATCGCTTTGACTATCATCTAGCTAAACCAAGGAAAGGAAGGACTGACAATTCTGATTACAGCTCTAATGAAAGTGAAGATTCTGAATCAGACGACGACCTCAAGAAGAAATATAAGAAGTCCAAGAGCAAGAAGAATAAGAGATATCACTACTCTTCATCTGATACTGAATCTGAATCAGAAGAAGAAGAAGTCATCAAGAAATACAGACGGAAACAGAAGCCAAGCAAGAAGTTACCCAAGGCCAGGATATCAGAAACTCCTAAGAAGATTCCGAAGAGTGAAGTTGATGACTTAATTGACCAACTTGCAGAGTTATCTATTGATGATCCCAAGTATGGTGTTCTTTATTACAGAGCTTACAAGTTAGACAACATGATAACTCAGTGCTTACCTCCTCCAAGGTTAAACATCCAACAGCATGATAACTCCAACAACCGTATGCGACAGCCCTTCATGAATCAGCCACCTCAGCAAAGAGCACCCATCCGTGAGCCCTACCCAGCACAATCATCTGGTAATATCTTCCAAAGACAACCTCCTCCGCACATGTCTCAGAATCCTAACGGATACAACCTTCCTCCAAGAGGACCTTTGATATGCTTTGGTTGTGGAAAAGAAGGCCATGGTATGAGAAGTTGTGTAGCGCTTCAGGATCGCGTTCAGAGAGGTGAGCTGAAGAGAGACGATTTTGGAAAGATTACCTTTAAGGATGGATCCTTGGTACAGCGTAATGGCAATGAAACAATTATCCAGGCAGTTGACCGTCACCTGAATAATCGACTTGCATCCCACCTACTAACTATTGAACCGTATGAAGTAACTGATTCTTTTAAGGATTCCTCAGACTATTATATCTCAGATCAAGAAGACGATGAAGAACCCGAGGCAGTTGTATTTGCTGCCGAACAAGAACCACGCATGATTACCCGAGCTCGTAAAGATGCAATTGATAAAGTAACTCGACCTATCAGAAAAGGCAAAGAACCTCAGCGTGATCCACCAGCTGATGGATTTAGAACACGGAATGTAGGCCCTTCGAAAGCGCTCAAAGAACCACGAATTCCTCTAGAAGACATCACACCAACCCCTGTAGACGTAAGGCAACCACGTGTAGTTCAACGGACAACTGACGATGTGGTAATGGTTGATGCCAATCCGCCTCGAACCAACCCACAGCAATTAAGTCAACAACAAGGACAATCCAAAACACGTGCACCTGTTAGGCAATCTCAGATTTCAGCTCAGGTTGATGAAAAACAAGTAGTCACCCAGATCTTGAACACGCCCCTTACGTTACGACTCGGTGAGGTCCTTGCTTCTTCTCGGGAAGTCTCCGATCAGTTGGTTGATCTGATGAAACGTAAAAACCTTAATTCCAAGCCGCCGGCAGTGGAACACGTTGCCGCATTTGCCGCAAATGCCGCAGATGCCGCAAGTGCCGCAAATGCCGCAAACTCACGGGACTCTACCAGTTTGATCCGTATTCCTCTTCGGTTAGAAGATAAGCGAGTCTTGGCCATCATTGATACCGGATCAGAATTAAATGTTATTAACCGAGACTTTGTCCGTGACTTAGCAGAAACACCGATAGATCCTCAACGTAAAGTAGTCATCAGCGATGCCAATGGTGGAGCAGGAAATCTCCAGGGACATATCTCAGACATTGTATTAAGGTGTGGAAGTGTCGAAACTATCGCTAACTTATACGTCGGAGATGACATGCCTTTCGATTTATTGCTCGGACGTCCATGGCAGCGCCAGAATTTGGTCTCTATCGATGAAAGAATTGATGGAACTTATCTCCTCTTCAAGGATCGAAAGAACTCTAACATTTCTCTCGAACTCTTAGTGAAAGATCGTGCGCCACGACCGGATTATCCTTTCAATCTACAGCAGCCTCCTCAAGTTAACCCTTTTACAGTAGGAATAGTCACTCAGAAAAAGCCCCATTGCTCGTGAAGACCCTATTGAAGCTTTAGAATTTTCTTCTGAATTTTGGGAGCAATTATCAGGATTATACATGCAGAACTCGGTTCTCAATCCCTCTGGATCGAAAATTTTGGACATTGTTCCCACGCCTATTGACACTTCTACAGAGCGACAATTCATCAATTTGTTTCCAGAAGACTTTGAAACTTTAGAATCTGACAGCCTGGGAATTGATTCAAGATTGATTGACACACATCTATCACAGGAAGTCATTCCGTATCATGAACCATCATCAGCAATTAATACAACTATAGCCCGACAACTGACTCAGAATGACATCAAATCTCTCGATCAGTTTCCCAAAATTGACAAACTGCACAGCATTGAATCAATCTCACAGATTGGATCCAGTTTAGGAAATCTTGCTAAGCAGATCAGAGACCTTCACCAAGTACGCGCATGCGCGCGACGCGTCAAAGTATTGAAGTCAACACAAGTCTACAGTCTCTCATCAGACTGGATTAAGAGGACAATGGAGGAATTCAGGATTTCAGATATTTCTGCCATACGGTTCCATAGGTTCATTGTTCTCCAAATCTGTATTGCACAGGAAAGAATAGTATATAAGTTTGAACATGAGGCTCTCAACTCTACCAATATCCCCACATTTCAATATACACAAACAGAAGAACCAAACTCAGCTATCTCAATGCCCTCAATCTCACCTCCTCCGCTTTATCTCTTTGCACTTCCTCCCAATGATGTGGTACCGCCTCCCCCCGCCATTTCTATTGTCCCCAACATGACGGTCGCGCAGACACGGGCCCAGCTTGATGTCTTGTCCATGATATGGGACAGGATTTCTCACGGTATCGAGGGAACTCACTCGGTTATCATAGCTGCACCCCGTTCGGTCCGTATTGATCCCCGCCCCCTTGACGGAGGCCTCGTTGAGAATATGGCCTTGTTCGACGTGTCCATGATCTCGTTCCCTAATGGATCAGGAACCCCTGCCGTGCGATCCGGAAACGTGTACCTGACTTTTGTTGATCGGGACCTCGCCACTCCGAACATCGTGTACAATGCCTCTCCTCTCCTCCTGTTAGACGCACCCCGGATTTATCTATTGTCACTGATACCCCTTCTACCTTCGAAGCCGATAACCGTACTCCTTCCCCGTTCCAACTGTATTCTCAGATTTCGCAAGGAACTCGCACCGATCATCCAGAACCGCGTGCCGAATTTCCGATCACCCAGAACGCCATCAACTCTATCATTCGGACTTCCTCTCCCTCATCTCCTCAACCCTCTGCCTCTGTACTCGCTCTTGCGGCTGGGCCGCTCCGTCCCTTCGACGTCTCTCTCTTTCCTGAAGTCGAGCCTGTTCGCGTTTATCGTGCCCCGACTGCCACTACCCAAGCTAGTGCGCCCTTCGAACGTTCGACCGACACACCGCATGATGGGATAGGAAAGGAAGAAGATGTGGACATGGAGAGCAGTGAGGATGAGCCGGGCTGGACCAAGACGAGACGTGGGAGGAAGAGGACAGTTGGTACGACTTCCCTTTCCTCTTCGACGGCTGCAGCCAGCGTCGACGCAGGCTCAACAGCTCGATCCCAACGTGCTAAGCGCAGGAATCGCCGTCGTCGTGACGGAAAGTCTCCTCTCCCCCTGCCCCCCATTCGTGCGTCTCTCCAGAATCCCTTCTCGCCTCTAGCTGACCTGACTGATTCTCTTTCTTCAGGCCGTAAGCTTAAGCCCGCAGATGACTCCATTGCTCCCGACATCATCTCCCCTCCCCTCCGTAATCCTCAGCTGCTTCCTCCAGACGACTCCGACTCCTCGTATATCGCTCCTACTACCGTAGACGTGCCAAATGCCATCGACGACTCCCCCGCTTTTTCTTCCTCTATCGTGCAGGAAACGATCAGTTCAGCTGCACCCGATAGAACGACAGCCAACGATTGGCTTGCCGACGAGGACGTACCCCTCGAACTTCGGGAATTACGATACCCCGACCCTCTGAGCACGACGGATGCCAACGAGACTGGCACGAGTGCTCCCATCCCTCTTCCAACAACCTATCGCCTTTGATAACGACGATCAACCCCGCTGTACTACTTCCCCCCTTCCGACCTCGTACTCCATCCCAACACCTTCTGCTCGCACCGTTACCTACGATCCCGGAACTCGAACCTTCCCATTTTACTATCCCTGCTCCCAGACTCGATCCTGTACCATTACCTACTCCTCTGCCGACCCCTCCACCTGCCAGCCATCCCCAAGACCATTCCCAATGTGACGAAACCCCGAAGTTGACGAACAACTAAGGCGTGAGTCTACCTCCTCGATTCCTTATGATGCGCTCGACGAAGCTAATGCCTCTCCAGAGTTCTTAGCATCGTTCCTCGCGAAACCTGGCAAAGAGGACGATCTCAGCGACTCGACACCTGACCTCATGACACCCGACTCCTCCAGCGACGAAATGGATGTATCCCCGCGGTTCGTCACTCGCGATCTCCCTCAAGACGTAATAGGACATGCCATTGGTGAGCACACGAACGTGTTCGATGACCCTCAGTATGCTGACACTTGGGATGACGCAGTAAACGAACTCCTCGACATGATTCCTAACCGCGCAGCCTCCCCTCCATTCCCCGTTCCATCCTCCGAACTCGTTCTCGCCCGTAGCCGCCCCACCTTCAAGTACAACATCGACCTAATTTATCAACGAATAACTCAAGACCGCGATGAGTATGGATTTGTCGACGCTCGAAGCTTCGACACCTTCCAAGCCGGTATCGACACCCCAATTCGTGCACCTGTCAGTGGATCCACTCCACCTCCTGGCCACCCTGCGTGGTGTGCCAAACACAAGACCCCGATAGTCCGCCATCATTTCATGTTCGACTTCGAAGGCGAGGTCAATAACCACCCCTTGCTAGATACTGACAACTCTCTCTCTACTCCGGACCCCGAATCCATCGACCCCAAATCCGACTTCGCCATACCCTTTCTCAATGCCGCCAACATCATTTGTACCACCCGCGTCATCTCAGCCGACTGGAAAGGCTTCCCCGAGACCCCTCAACGCCAAGCCATCCGACTCGAACTCTGGCAAAGGGAACAAGCAGACCGCCTCCTTCCGTTGTCAAGGCCAACGACCTACACCAAGTATTCGACTTATGACTCCAGATACCCCCGCGATCGTCACACCTCCGAAGACAGTCCTGCCACCTGGGAAGACCGACCTCATGGAAAGCCGGGACCCAACGGATACTTCGACACTCATTTCATTTCACCCTACGATCACACTGATGACGCCGTAGCCTTTAATTTAGTAAATCCGGTTATCAACAGCTTCCGTGAAGCTCGATCCCTCATTGACGACGGAATTCGCGCTACCTGCTTAGACTTTTTGGCGCCCGAATTCCGCCTCTATCTCAACACCGTTGATGACAGTCGAGGCACTCGACATTATTTCAGGTACCATTGCCCTTACTTCCGCATTTTCGACACTACTCGCCCGTACATCCAACAGGGTTTTGCCACCGAATGCATTCACTATGACTATCCCTCCCCCATCATGGTCCTTCGTGCTGAGCGCACTGAGCAGCCCCGTAACCCCCTCCTCTCAGACGACGAAGACGAATTCCTTTACCACGCTGCCAAGGTATACGAGAGCCGAGCTAACCATGAAGTCGCCAACGCCATGCGTCGCCTTCGCGACTGTGTCCCTTATCTCCCGGACCACGTTTTCCTTCTCTTCGACTACGGATATCTCCACTCCATCCACCACTTCGATAACAACGGTCTACCCTTCCCCTTGCTCTGGGACAGCCCCGTCCCTCGCTTATGAATTCGCGCCGGTCATCCGTAACCCTGCATCCAGGTCAGTAAATCCTGATCTCGTTCCGACCCCTGTAACTCATCGTGACACCCCAGATCAATATACCCTTATACCCGAGAATCGAGTCCCCCTTCCTCTTCTAGCCTACCACGTAGTCCCTAGGCAGCCATACAGACATGTACACTCTCAGATTAGGCAAATGCAAGGCTTTGCTCATCATATCTTTGAGAATGGCGAACACCATTCTCCCGTTCTTATATCTTCGTTAATGGGTGTTCGTTTCGATCCCCGAATCGTTCAGGGGTATCAAATTGAAAACCTAGTTCTCTTCGATGCCTCACTTCAAATGTTTAGCTCCGATTCTCCTCAGCCAGCTACACGCTCATGTGAAATGCACATTACCATGGTACGCCCTTACGACACTCATGAACCACTTGTATCCGCTGACGTTGGAACATCTCCACATGGCCTCTACTATGACGAAGCCTGGCGGAATGCTATTCCATCATGGTTTGAAGGTCCACAAGAACTGACTGAGTCCCCAATACTTTCGACGCCCGTTCTCGCAAACATTGGTACAAGCTCTCACACTCTCAATCCTTCTCTTCCACCACCCAAATTGAACTTATCTGCTCCAGTGATTATCTCGAGTGAAAATGATCCTCGTAGTCCTCGTTCTCGAAAACTATCACCGCACGCTGAGTCACTGATTGCTAAAATCAATCGCCTTGAAGCACGCGTCCGACCAAAGAAAGATCGTCCTCTGGAACATACTGATTGGTATAACAATGGTCCGTCAAGTACTGAACGTCCCTACTACTCCGATGATAACTATTCCGATCTCTCTGCTGACTGGAGAAGCACATACGACTTTGATGATGCTGATGACGACATGACAGATTTCTCAGTGCCCCCTTCTCGATCTCCCAGCCCTGGTGAAGCTCGTCGGAGATATGTTGAGCGCCTTGAACATGAACTTAACACTCTAGGTACACCCCTCTTTATTTCTGAAGGTGGCAGCAATGCCCGAGCCCAGATTGCGCTAACCCGTGCACTCCCACGTCACCCTCCAGCACCAGCCCTTCTTGCTCTCGAACAGGTCCGTGATCATGCCCAACTGCCTCCAACCCTTAAGGATATCAACACAGAACATTCACGATTGCATGATATTATGGTTCAAAATTCATCAGCAAAGGAGCTAAAGCCCGCCCTCATTCCAGCTTCGAACATCCTCTCTGTTAGTCTTCTACCCAGTGAGCCGCCCATACCCGTAACACCTTCTCGACATTCTAATTCACCTATTCCGCTATCTCCGAATTTATCTCGTCCCCACACCTCATCGCCAATCCCAACCACTACCGAATGCAAGATTTATGCTGATTCCAACCCATTCCTCTGCCTGCACGCACATGATCATTCATTCTCTGACTGTTCACATCTCACGCTTAGTAGCAGTGCTATGCCTTCTCAAGCCATAACCTCCAAGGAATCTGAGGTTCTCCAGACATCTTCACGCAAACGTAAGACACCTCCATCCTCAAGTCCAAGCACATTTGACTCTGGTAAACTTCTTTTATCCTTGAACTCTCTTGCCGCTGCTGACCTGGACTTTGAACAGCTAAACGAAGATGTTGAGCCACCCAAAGTACTACCAGCTAGTCAGTATGTGCAAGGTTGTAGATTGGATTTAGATAGTCGGAATCAATTTTCTTTTTCATCTCATGAAACATTGAAAGAAAATTCCTTGCCCGTCATGAACATGAACACGTTGGAATCTGTGCTAAGTCATGGTACAGAAAGCAAGGAACTTGATGAAGTCAAATCTCCACCCACGTTGGAAGTCACAACCTCGCGGACTAATTTGCTAAAGCACAGTAAGCTTATTTCACCTCCAGTCTTTTCCATCGACCACGGCCAGCAATACGCTCCAAACACCTTTTCATTGAACTCTTCTTCTGACTCTCCGTATCCTCAGAAACCCGTACGCGACTATTGTATATTTGAACCAATGTTATTGAGCGCTCTTGGTGCGCACACTCCATCTGAATCAACAACGCCAGACAGCTTAGCAGCGCTTAATAATTCAGATCTTGCATTGAAAGCGACACTATCAAATATCGACTATTTTGTTGCTCAGAGTATTGAAGCGCCTCTGCTATTCTCCCCTCGTGTTACATCTACGCCGCCAAATTCTCCTCAGCCCCAAGCCCCTTTAATAGTGAACGAAGATCTCGAGGCAGCCGAAACACTTATCAGACTCGCCAACAGTCCATGCGCGGAGTATGAACTCCATGATTCGATAATTGAAGAGAAGGGTCACTACCCCTTTGCTTCTCGATCAGCCTCTTCAGGTACGAGTAGACATTTGAATTCCGATCATCTCTCGGTTCCTCTCTCCAGTATACCCAATGCCCCGCCTACCCGCCACTCTTCTATATCTACCCTGCTTCATCACAATTCCACAGATCGTCAAGAGTTTTTTCGCCTTCCCCGCATCCATGAATTCTCCTGAAGCTGACTCATTGGACTTTACACCTTTTCTAGATCCCGACGTCGAATCAGGAACGTTAGAACCTCTCAGCAATGATATTTCTACATTCTCTCACCCCTTCGAGTCCCCGACGATGTCTGCTGTTCATGTCAAAGTCGACCCTGCGCCAGATTCCTGGGTTACACCCAATTCGGGTAACAATTTCCCACAGTCCTCGTCTGCCTCACCCACCGTTTCAATTGTCTTTGATTACTCATCACGCAAAAGACCGGCCTCTGAATTAGATGGAAATAAGTCAGGCAAGCTCCTTTCTCCCATAGCATCCATTGCTATTAATCAGTATGATCGCCAGCCAAGCGTCCACGCCGTAGATGAGAATTTTGGTGAAGTTATGTCTATAGGAAATCAGGACCCTATTTCTTGTAATACCAAGCAATCTGAGACATTCGATTATCTACCCAGTGAATCCAGTGTCTCATTGAATCACTCCTTGATATCCTCTCTTCAATGTGTCCTGAAACGGAAGAAACTCGATCCCAACTTAGAAAACCAACCACCATATCATACTCAAGCACTACAACAAAGGTCAATTATTGAAAATATCCAGAATGAGTCCTATTCGCAACCTCACACTCCCTTGCGTATATCTACAAACTCGGTTATCGAAGCTGATACCATGCAATATGTATCCACCTTAAGCCATGAATTCAATGTTACAAAAATTTAACGTTAGAACAGAACACTACATTGCTGGCGCCATCAAATTCCAATCCCATTATTACGCTCACCACTTCAAGTCAAATTAATCCTGCCCCCGATAATCCTGATCCTCAAATCAATGAAGGAAGACTATCTCCTCCAGAATTTATACAACCACCAACACCCCCACCATCGCCCCTGAACTCCAATGATATAACCGACAGTGTAATGCAATCGTTCCTCGCGAATGTTTCGGAAGTTCTGACACCCATCACCGAATTCGGATTCGAATCTCAACGTTTTCAATTACAGCCACCCCAGCATCCAAGTCAAGATTTCGAATACTACCCAGCTACCCAATTTTATAGTTCAAGTGATGAAAATGTCAGGCACTCTTCTTGGTGTTGTTGCTAAGAGCACACCATTGAATACCTCGGATTTCAAACCAGACACAATAAATGCAATAGATTCAGCTACTGCTACTAGTAATTTCCTGCTACCGTATAATGATTCATCTATGTCAGATGATGATCCTTTTATATTTCCCACCAATGAACTTAGCAGCAAGCTTGAAAATCCTCAGTCATTCACCATGTACAAGCGCGTAGATCAGAAAGTACACCCTGTTTCGGGCACCTTTCCTGAAGAAGCTAGAGTTCACCGCCGTGTTCCCCGAAATCCACTTGACAGCCTTCCCCCATTATCTCCACATCCACCAAACTTTTCAGCATCAGAACACCTTACAGAAGATCGTCTATCAAGTATCGATTTAAACCCCGATGATTTCTTATGGCCAGAAGAAGAAAAATTATTCAAGCATATTCTTCTACTAAATCAAGAAACTCTGGCCTTTGAAGAAAAAGACCGCGGTTCCCTTAGCCAAGAATACTTCTCAGATTATATTATGCCTACCATTCCACACACCCCATGGGAAACTAGAAATATACCTATTCCACCTGGTATTCGAGAAGACGTTATCAAGCTCCTTCGAAGCAAGATCGATGCAGGTGTTTATGAACCCAGTCAATCCTCCTACCGTCATCAATGGTTTTGTGTAAAAAAGAAGAATGGTTCTCTTCGCCTTGTCCATAATTTACAACCTTTGAATGAAGTAATGATCCGTGACGCTGGCCAACTTCCAATTCTAGATGATTTTGTAGAAGCCTATGGAGGACACCAATGTTATACTGTCTTTGACCTCTTCTGGGGATTTGATGCCAGAAGACTCGATCCGATTTCTCGTGATATGACCGCATTTTATACTCCTCTAGGACTCCTCCGTCATACATCTCTCCCAATGGGATATACCAATTCTCCAGCAGAATTTCAGAATTGCATGGCATTCGTATTACAAGATGAGATGCCTCATAAAGCTAATGTATTCATTGATGATCTCCCTATTAAAGGACCCAAATCTCAGTATCTTGACTCAGATGGAAAACCAGAGACATTAAAAGAAAATCCAGGTATCCGCCGTTTTATATGGGAACATGCACATGATGTCCACCGCATTATGCATCGAATCAAGTGTGTAGGAGCCCGATTCTCTCCAAGTAAAATGCAAATCTGCCGCCAAGAAGTACTCATTATTGGACCAAAATGTAATTCAGAAGGACGACTTCCAGCAGATGACCGTGTTCAAAAGATTCTCAATTGGCCCGTCCTAACAACAGTAAAAGAAGTTAGAGGTTTTCTAGGCCTTTGCGGAACAGTTCGTATTTGGATCAAGAATTATTCGCAACTTGTTAGACCCTTAACTGAGTTGATCCGAAAGGATGCAGAATTTCTATGGACTGATCGTTGTCAAAAGGCTTTCGAAACCCTCAAGAAAATTGTCTCATCTGCACCCGCACTACGTTCAATTGACTATACCTCTGATAAGCCAGTAATACTATCAGTTGATACTAGCTACATGGCCGTAGGATTTATTCTCTCGCAACTTGATGAACAAGACCGCCGCTGCCCAGCCCGTTATGGATCACTTCCTTTGAGTGAAAGAGAATCTCGTTATTCACAGCCCAAATTAGAATTATTTGGACTGTATCGTGCACTCCGAGCCTGGAGAATCTACTTAGTTGGAATCAAAAACCTAGTAGTAGAAATGGATGCAAGCTGCGTCAAAGGAATGATTAACAATCCTGAAGTTCAACCAGATCATGCTGTCAATCGATGGATCCAAGGAATTCTCATGTTCCACTTCACTCTGAAACACGTCCCTGCCACGCACTTCACGGGACCTGATGCACTATCAAGAAGACCCTTAGGATTTGGAGAGCTAATCGAAGAAGACAACGATACCTGGTTAGATAATATGGCTCTTCTTTCAACCATCGAGCGATCAAACACCGTTTCCACCTTTCGATTCCCAACGCCATTTCGTTTGCCCTATAAAGTATATTTGCTCCCATCCAATCAGCCAAAAGTATCTCAAGCAGATGAACGTTTATTACAGATTCGAGCATTTCTCGAGAACCTTACTATTCCCGAAACTCCCTCAATTCAGGCCCGAAAACGTTTTCTAAAAAAGCACCGCTAACTTCTTCCTTCAAGACCGCGGAACACAGAAGCTCTTATTTCGACGTAACCCTAATAGGATCCCCACCTTAGTAATTCTTGATAAGAAGAAACGAATTGCAATTCTTACCGAAGCTCATGAGAAATTAGGTCACAAAGGAGAAAATGCTGTATTTGAACTCATTCGACTACGATTTTATTGGCCACATATGAGAACGGATGTCCACCATCATGTCTCCTCATGTCACGAGTGCCAGATTCGAAATACCAAACGAATGGAACTACCGATTACCATATCCCGTCCTACTGGCATATTTCAGAAAGTCTATATTGATATCATGCACATGCCCCCTTCTGGTAAGAAACACATGATAGTTGCTGCCAAAGATGATCTCACGGGTATAACCGAGGTCCGCGCTATAGCTAATAAAGAAGCATCAACACTAGCTAAATTCTTCCAGGAACAGATATTTTACCGATATGGTGTTATAGGACAAGTTATAACCGACAACGGAACCGAAATGCAAGGAGCTTTTAAATTACTTCTAGAACAACTTGGAATTCCACAAGTCACCATCACTCCCTACAACAAGCATGCCAACGGAGTTGTGGAGAGAGGACATTTTATTCTTCGTGAAGCCTTAATCAAGTCATGCGAAAAAGATGCTACAGGCAAAGCTAAGAACTGGCACACCAAAATTGGACTAGCTATGTTTGCTGACAGAGTTACCGTCAACAGTGTCACAGGTTTCTCCCCATTTTATCTCTTGCATGGAATGCACCCTGTCCTGCCCTTTGACTTATTTGAAGCCACCTTTTTGGTTGAAGATTTCCGCTCTGGAATGACTTCTTCTGATCTTCTATCATTACGTATTCGGCAATTCGAAAAACGTGAAGAAGACATAGCACGTGCTGCTCAAGTATTAGAAATTGCTCGCTTACAATCCAAGAAACAATTCATTCGTCGATTCTCTCACCGACTTCAAAAGGATGATTACCCTGTAGGCTCTCTTGTTTTAGTCAGGAACAGTCGTTATGAAATGGAACTTAATTCATTTAAGATTCAACCTCGTTACCTTGGCCCATTCGAAGTACTCCGCAAGACCATGAAAGGAAATTATATCCTGAAGGAACTCGACGGAACTATTCATCAAGACCCTTATGCTGCCTTTAGGATTATATCATATATTCGTAGAGACGATCCCCTGCTTTTGGAATCATTTGACGCTGATTCCTTACCTGAAGAAAATCTGCTACCGAAAAATACATACCGAGATCAACCAAATGAGAATCTGTCAGATTCAGCAAGCAACCCTATTACGGATATAGATTCAGATTCTGATGTAGAATCGCTAATCTCACGTTGAAGTAATTAAAGGAGCATTATTATCTCAGAAAGACCTTACTCACAGAATCCTCAACCACCATCAACATATTTATCACCAATGCCTAACAAGATATTCTCCTCGCTCAAGACCCTCTTTTACACACCCTTCAGGACATCAAATTCTATACCCAACTCTACCGACTTACCTTCATTAATCACTAAGTATGTAATTAAGGAGCTTCTTATCCTGATTGCTGCTGAAATTATTCAGTATTCCGTTACACATGCATGCCTATCAAGCATATTCTCGAGACATTCAGCCTATTCCATCTGTCATCAGAGATCAAATGGCTTATCTACAAAACTGATACTCGAATAGACAAAGGAGACACTCTATACGTACATCGACATGGACTAGGAGAAGTCAGATTTATTGGAGACTATGTATTTGAAGATTTTCTCTCTGTTCGAATTTGTTTTCAGGAAACCGCAGTTCAATATTGTCATAAAATATTCTGGATCCATAAAGATTTAATTTGGAACAGCAGTCGCTATCTCTAGTTACATTACCGATAAATAGCTCTTAACGTTTCTGGACTACATCAAGCACCTTTATCAGATTCAAGAAAGCCTCATTGCAGACCACGACAAAGCCACCTGTAGTACATGAGACGTTTCTCTACCTCATTACGCCATGAAAGATTCTTCACAAAAGCCAATATCCAGAGCCAAGCTTGTTACTGCTTCTACATACTCTCGTGCTAAACAGATATCTTACCGTGCTCGACGTCGCCAGCATCTCCAAAATCTTGAAGACCGAGTAAATGAATTATCTATTGAAAATGCGACATTACGCCAACTGCTAGGAATGGAACCCGATCCACGTCCACCTTTAGGTAAAGGACCTACAGGAGCAAGATCCGCGGATAGAGAAGCTTATTTCGAATACTGGTTAAATGAACCAGAAGTTACATCAATGGAGGAACAAACTACGACAACTTCACTATTTCCATCTACCTTCTTAGTCGATTACGACCATCTCTATGCTGCACCTTTGACATCTGTACCTGAGGTACCCATTCATCAGCCCTTTCCAGGTATGCATGTAAAATCATCATAAGCAACCGATACGTAACATGCTAAATCATTGAATCCTAGTAAAAGGATCACAATTCTGGACCGACCATCATATTCTTCCCAGATACTTTGGACACCGTACTCAATTCTCTGACTCGACTCATACACGCGCTCCTACGAGAAGAGAAACCCATTATTACTTTTCGAAATAATCAGAATTCCATCACCCACCTTCCTTATTTGATATTCAGGAACTGACATACCTAAAGTATACGCCGAATTGAGTTGTTACGTATTTATACGCATCTCATATTCTACCTCTCCGTCATCAACTACCAGTACTATCTTTTGCTACTCCACTCTTTCAGCAATGCCATCATTCCACGTCTCAATCTTTCACCTTCCTGATTCTGAAAATGGGCTCTCCATCTTTATTGCTCGCAAGCTAGCAGAACACCATCGAATCAACCTTCTTCTGGAACATCCAACTGGACTTCTCCAAGTCGGAGATGAATTCGTCATCGCATACCCCCCAGAAACAACTCGAGGAATTATAGGAACTGGATCCAGTAATCGACATCATCCAGTTTACGAAAATGGAATATTAAATTCTGTTGATGGATTCTTTGGAATCTACGCCATTATCCAAGTTCGCATCATCTCTCCAACCAGTATACCCGTTCGTTTCTACTGGGTTAAATCCTCCGACCTCACTCTTTCCGAAGAAGAAACTCTGCATGCCCACATCGCCCGCTTTCAGCATATTGGCTTTCGACTTAAATAGGATGTCGACCATATTGCAACCTTCCATATTTTGGTGAGCCATTGTTTTTCGGCTCATTATGTGAATCCCATCCTATTCATTCAAATGTCAATTCTAATTTGTCATCACTAGATTCGATATACCAACTACTTGCAATTCATCCACTTTGTAATCTTCCGCCCAATTCGAAAAAGAGAAAGAGGACGACTTGCAGAATTTAAAGCAGATGCTACATCGTAATCATATCCCACACCATACATATTCCAATCACGCTTTTCATTATAAACTCAACCATCACATGACTAATTGAAATAAAGAGGAAAAACCAAGGAAAACAACAATTGAGCGCACATTGAACATATCCTGCGATGGCCAATAACGGAACTTTTCAAGCCTATATTCTTGTCTTTCTCGGCATTCTCATCATCTGCACCATCATTCTCGTCTTCCTTTTCCGTAATATGATTGGACGCTTGTGCCAGCGCCTAAGTCATGCTCCAAGGCTAAATGAAAATGAACCCGGACTTCCTCTCGTCATTATTCCAAGTCATAACCCTCAACTTCTTCCACCTGTTTATATTCGCCCAACCTCAGAAAGTCATCATGAATCTATCAAGACACATCGCCCCGACTCTCTTGATGCATTAGGAGGAATATTCTATGCCAACCGACCTTCAGGCAGACCCTGGGAGGTACGTGACTAGTTTTTATTTCTACTTGCATGCTTATTCAGAAAGATGCATAGCAACAAGAAAAATCTGTTAACACCCGAACAAGTCAAGAAACGATTAAAGCTGTTAACCCTCGAAGAGACAGTCAAGAAACTATAAAAGGACACATTAGAGCAGGAGTATCACAGTAGAACTTCGTGGTCTTTTCAAGATTATATATATTCCTCTCATTCTCTAAAGAAGAATTCGACACAACCGGGGACGGTTGATTTTTCGTTCCTCGCGAATATGTCACGCCTGAAAAGTGTTTCAGACAAAGTGACATAAAAAGCCCACTCAGTCGAATTGATCACTCTAAAGAAAGGTCTTATATTTTATAACACCAGTTCAATCCCTGCCTTATAAACAGTTTAAAGTCTAGCTTGTCACAAACAGCCCAATGGCTCAGTGGTTAAATTGCACCTACTGCTTTGGCACTTTTGACCTTGCTTCAATCCCGGCCTGGTGCAAAACTTTATAATCATAAGAGATTACTAAGCAGCCCACATGGCGCAATGGTTAACTCCATCATTCTGATGATTCTGTAATCCTAAGGACAAGTCAGATGACCTCAGCTTAGTCATAACTCCTGAACTTGACTGATTGGATCCATATGACTCGTTTCGTCATTATGACTCATATGCAGCTCATGACTCATTGCACCTTTATGACTCATATGTCAGGATGGTCCACATGCTCCACATGACATTTATGTAAGCATGACTCATATGACAGCATGACTCACACCCCCACATGACTCATCTGCCTACATGACCCAAATCTGACATTCTGACTCAAGTGTGCTAAATATAACCCATATCTTAACATGACTCATGTCTATATGACTCCATTCTGACAATCTGACTCAAGTGTTCTATAATTAACCCTCTACATGTGATCTGACTCATGGATTGCATCTAGATGACTCATTTACAGTCATTATAACACTTGACTCATTACCATTCTATTTTTAACTCTACACATGTAATCTGACTCATAGATTGCATCAGGATGACTCATTTACAGTCAAGGCTGTTTATTTATAACATCTGACTCATTATATTTCTATAAATATGCTCTGACTCATCCTGACTCATTACTTTCTATAAATACACATTCTGACTCACCCTGACTCATTCTGACTCCTTCACTTACAATATATGACTCTACATGACTCATTGTACTGCATCAATGCTTAGTAAGCGTAGGTAGCCAAAATGTATATAAGGGAGAGGAAATTGAGTATTCCCCCCAGTCTGGTGTGGTATAACAGTGGTTTCATCCAATATACAGCCTGCACTCACCCCCATTGGTCATATTGTTGACCAAGGCAGTAATCTTAGTTGATTCACTGTTGTTTCTGTCTGCCAAAGGTTGTTCGTCACTGTAAGATACAGTGAGCAACTTGGTAGTTTGGTTTGTTCGTCACTGTCGCCAACAGTGAGCAAACCAGAAAGTCAGTTTCAGTCTAGTGGAATTCCTGCTCGAGCCTGGCAGTGCCCAGAAGAGTTGCGAAGTGAGCTAGTCTGTCGTTCTTGTCTGTCAATCTTGTCCGTCACTGTACGAAACAGTGAGCAAGTTGATAATTAGTTTGTCCGTCACTGTCCACAACAGTGAGCAAACTCGGTATTCTTCGTCAAGTCTAGTATATATCTACTCGAGCCTGGCAGTGCCCAGAAGAGTGTGATTGAGACTAGTGTTCGTCATCGTCCGTATCTCTCAAGCTTGTTCGTCACTGTAAGAGACAGTGAGCAACCTTGTTAGATTTATTTCGTCATTGTTTCTCGTATTAATCAGCTATCAGTTAGTTGATTACATTTATTACTGACCTATATTCTATCTTTTGTCATCAGGAAGCCTTCGTCATCGTCAAGTCCATTCAAGTCATTCGATATACATCTGATCAGTCAAGTTACCGTCAAGTCTATTCAAGTTATCGTATACATCTGCCAGTCAAGTCAAGTCAAGTCAAGTCAAGGTTATTCAAGTCATTATATATACACAAGTCAGTCAAGTCAAGTTAAGTCAAGCCTAATCAAGTTACCATATATCAAGCCATCGTATATCAAGTCATCATATACACGTAGTATCTTCAACGACACATTCACAACATCTATCACGACTATCCACGACATCTATCACGACTATCTACGGCCCTCATCACTGTCACTAACGATCTACTCCACAGCTGCTCATTGTCTTAAACATTGTTGAGATATATTTCTTCAACAAAGACAATTGACTAACCACCCATCTCTAGACCAGATAATAAACTAACCCACTCCTAGGTAATCGTATCTGGAAGATTCCCCAACGAACACCAGGTGACCTTCCCGTCGCATATAATAGCTTCCGGTTGAGCCTGGACACTGATCTTTTCATAAAGCTTGGTGTGAACTGACAACGCGTTCGGTCACCTGCGACAAGTTCGTCGTCGTCATCTGGGATGACGAGGCGACTCTGAGGTTATAATCATAGATCCCAAGGACACGAACCTTCTTCATCATCGTCCTGCTCGTCCTCGCCGGCATTATCGAATGGTCTGAACAACTAGACGCCTAGCGCATAATTATTTCATGATAAATAAGTAAGACACGACAGGTCTCAGATAAACCTTCGTACCTCCATTCGAGACCGCTTGTTTGGCATCTTGGAAGGCCTTTACGACGCAGGTGTCAGGTGGAGAGTTTTTGGCTACCTTACATTGGAAGTTACATTCGTTCATTGTTATTGTCCATATGTCGAATATTATATATATAGATAGACTACGACAAATGACGCCCAGCAGCGGCAAGAGGTGGGGGTTGGGAAAAAGTTGTTTAGATTTGTGGGGCCAGATTATAACGGGCGCGTAAGTTTAGGGCAGGCTTTATTTACGCCTGCCCTGAACGGTTTCAAGCCTGCCCTAAACTTACG